>CATIWQ010109185.1:0-29652 GCA_949673415.1 Euphorbia schlechtendalii
TTAGATAATTTTATTAGTAACGAGGAGGATTTCAATTCGGACACGTCAGGATACTTGAAAATGTGTAATTCAAGGATAAAAATCCCGTAAAAGCCGTCATCATCGAACGCGCGAGCTGGTACAAAATCCCGTGCTCACAACATCATATGATAAATATTATTCATGCATAAAACATGCATACATTACATTCGTACCATGACATTTACAGGCCAAAACAATGCCAAACTGGGGTAACACCGTCCCAGTAAGCAAGAACCTCCGCCTACACATGAGGAATCTACAAACAAGAAGATGGCCCACTAAAGCCTAAAGTCAACATTACGAAAGCCTCCTAAAACAATGGAACAATTTCCAAGACATCCTCGAATTTCCATTAAACTTATTCCTCATGTTTTAATTTTTGATTGAAGGGACGATAATTTTTACTTCGCATAAACTCAATCAAATAATTAAAACATTCATCATAAAATGTATTAACATTACCTTTTTTTTCTTTCTTTGACTTGTCACAAGAAACAAGTCAACATCTGACTAAGGAAATTTAAAACACAACCGAAGAAGGAAATAGTTATTTCGATGGCTGAGAAAGAAACAGTCTCATTTATCAACCAAAGAATGAAATGGTTGCCAATCACTAAAGGGACGCCCCAGAAAGAAACGGTCAACTCGCCCACAAGTGGCACTAAGTACCTAAGAGATCCCGAAGAAAGAAACGGATAACCCTATAAAGATACAATGTCAAAACGGAAGCCTATGTTATCACCAATTGGGAACAAGAAGTCACCAGCCGCACCGGTCAGGTGTATTCTCAATCCCTCCACTCATTTTGTGTGATTATAGTGGTTATACAACTAGCGATGATCACACGAGGGGCAGCCATAAGCATGGGATTTTGTACCAGCTCTCGGATTCAATGATGACGGTTTTTCAGGATTTTTATCCTTGGATCACACAGTTTTCAACCATCCATTGATCTTCAAATGGGAGTTCTCCTAGTTAAAAATAATGTTTGGAACTCTAAATAAATATTTAGGATCATAGAAAATATTTAAAAGGCTCAAAGTGAAAATTTAAAGGCTTATAATATTTATAAGGGTTAAAAATAATTTAATTGGGTTATTTGGATATATATAGATATATATATATATAATATAATATAATATAATATAATATAATATTTTATAATATAAAAAATTAAAAAAATAAAATAAAATAATTAAGTGGGAGGGGGACCAAAGAAATTCTTTGATCCCCCCCACGTTGAAGAGTTCAGTGACAGCGAGCTAGGTTTACGCCTATCCCGAATTTCTATAAATTCAGGACTTTTTTGGATTGAAGGGGCGTGAAATTTTAGACAAAAATTTAGATTTTCAAAGAAAAAGACAACGAGAAAAACAACAAAAATATTTTCTTTCAATTTCTTTTGAATAATTTAATCCAAAACACATTTGGATCGCAAATCTTGATATTTTCAAATCATTCTTCTTCCTACATTTCTCAAAAATCCTCAGATATTAGAATTCGAATCTGATTATCTTTTGGATAAATATTTTCTTCAAAGATATTCGGATCCAAAAGACATTTGGACTCCAAATTTTAATTATTTTCAAATCTTTTTTTTATCTACTTTTCTTTAAATATCTTCAGATATTCTCGGGTCTAAAACAAATTTAAAACTCGAGTCTGATTATCTTTTGGATAAATAAACACTTATTTTCCAATTAAACTACAATTAAACTAAAACGAACAAGGAACACTCCCAGGGATCAAATGGAGATGCCGAAGTGGATTCATACTGAAAGGGTAACCCTCTGAGTTCCTAGAAATGAGGATTCCATGCTTTCATCTGCTTCATCTCTTTCAGATTTTTATTTGTGGACCTAGGAATTATTTTTATTCCTTATTATTGTAAATGGTGTAATTCTCTTCTTCATATTTTATTTAATTTTAATTTTTTATGTTAGAATACCCCAACGAAGGAAATTAAAATTATTCCAGGCTAATAGACCTCACCTTATGCCTTGCGATCATTTTCACTAATAAAATTGATCAACATACGTGTAAATAAAAATGAACTATTTTTATTCAAAATAACAACTTTAATCATCGATGTTTTAATTTAGCCACACGGGCCTCGCTAAAATCAAATCGAACATATGTGATATCCCCTATGCTAACCCTTGTGGATGCAGGTTAGATGTATGCCTAGGATTTATTTTCCTTTCGGTTATTGCATATATTTTTACAGAAAATGTAATTGACAGGTTAGCCAGCGGTTGCATACCCCGATTTTTGTAATTTTTTGTAATCTTTACTTTTCTACATTTACTTTCTGCATTTATTTAATGCTTTATGGATGGTTTACTACTTTCCACATGCGCGTTAAATATGCATTTCAAACTCGAAAATGACCTAAGTGCGAATATGCATAACTAAGAAACTACGATTTTCTATAGATGTAATATAATGTGATCACTTAAAAAAATAAGCAACTTATCCCGGACCTGAATCTCTATGTCTTGGTGGACCGTCGCCTCACAAGACTCTAATTCCTGGAAAGAGCTAATCCAGGTGGCTACTCCACACTAAGAGATGGCGGATTCGGGTTCAAACCAATCTAAAAAAACATTTGGGTCCCACGACCCGGTGCTTCTTTTTAAACACCCCGGTGGACTACGTCTCTCATCTTTGCGCACTCTCGGCCCATTGCTCCGTGTTGCCTGCTCAAACTTGCCTCTTCATTTGAGCTTTCAAACTTCCAAGGAAAAACTAATACCCCTTTTGATGTTCTATGCTCCTTCTTCCTTCCTTCGGTGGTCACTACCACCCTCAACCCTTATCCTGTTCTTTCCTCAAATGCTGCGGCCACCATAATTGACTCCTCATCCACCTCGATAGTTATTAATTGCCCATTATGTTACTACTATCCAATATAGTGAACTTTACTTTGGAGGTCACCCCTCCTGCAGTGACCTTTGCTTCAAAGACTCCGATCACCCCCGTCTTAGAATCATCATGTTCGAATTACGGTGTCAGACTTAGTTAGCATATCCTCTTGCAGTCCTAGATGAGGTTGGACTTTGAGTGGGTATAGGTTTAAGGCCGACCCATCGTCAACCATCACGTACGGAATTGATCGATCAAAGATTCGCACCTTGATAAACAGTGCCATATTATGTACATCGAGGTCTTGTGGAAACTCTGACTGATCGAATGGTATGGCTGGTAGTTGTCAGGGAGTAATCCCTTCTCCGATTACTATGCACATTTCAACTATCAAAGTTATGGGCATCGCATGCATTTCCATCAATTTCTTCACAAGCCCCCATCTTATGCTTCTGCTATATTTCAAGCAACTTCCAAATGCTGAATTTTGCTTGAATCCCCTTCAGATGGTTTACCAAGGGGTCAATGTCTAACTCATCCTCATCTACCTTTGGGGAAGTGGTGGCTCTAGTTGCTCCCTAGTAACCTCATTAGGAGTTGAATTGTTCAGCTTTACGGGATCCTCCCTTCAGAAAACCCTCCCACTATAGGTAACTCTCAATACCCCATCCTTAATTACTCTTATTTCAATAGTAGTCACCCACGGGTACTAATCATATCCATCGTTAGATTGGATTCGAGATCCCTTCAGCTTATAAGTGTCAAGATTGATGGGTTTCTTCCCATAGACTACAGTCTTACCCTCGATTGAGGTTCCCTCATCCATCTTTTTCTTTTGCCTAGATTTGAGTACATAGGCATCTAAGTCAATTGCTGCCTTCACTAGGGTTTCTCCAGGGTCAACCTCTCCTATATCTCTTTGAGTCTTCGTTGAAAATACTTCTACTAGAGGATCCTCTTCCATGTCTTCCCCTTCATCAATCACTGTATTTACTCCTAGGTTAGACCTTGACAACATTGAGAGCACAGAATTGGTAGGTATTCCCGACCCTATTGCAAAAACATTATAAAGTTTGATTATTCATTCCCTGTCAAGATGGTGGGCGTGGTATGATAATTTATCAAAATCTGGTATTATCAGTCTTGAAATGTGGTAGTGGTACTAGTTGCTGGATTTTTCTATGATAAACCGAACACCAGGTTGTTCGGTTGGTCTTGCAGGCATTACCACGTAAATGAACATCTAACGCTTTATATAATTTGTGAGAGAATAACCATCCCTTTGTTTGCAAGATAGCAGATCTCATATGCTTTGTTTTAGCTACTCCAAGAATGCAAATTCTGACCGAAATTCTGTAACAATGTAATTCCATGTGCCTTTTGTTCGCTGTGACTTTATGTCATACCATTGACTCCCCACTCCTACTAGCGAGCATGGAAACAGTGTTGCTATCATGTTTAATGACAGGCCTTGTGCCCGACACAAGGTATAAAACATGAACAGATGGGAAGACGACACATCATTCCCATCAAATATAGACATGGAGGCCAAATTGAAAATGGCCCTTGGGATCTCCTCCCTATCTCTAGCTTCTTGATTGCTTGACTGAGACTTGAGAATCTCCATTACATCCTCCGAGTCCATACCTGACCCGATTCCCATTACATACTGGTTTTCCCTACTGGTTGGTAAAAACTGACGATCCAGCAAGGTCTACCTCAGATGCCTTGATCTCACCTCCAAACCCTCAATAATTCAACTCTTCCTCTAACATCTTCAAAACATAACTAGGATCCCTTCCTGATCCAATCATCATTACAAATTCCCCAAGTCTTTCGAACACGCACTTCAGGACCTTCTCCTCCTCCATCCCGGAGTTAATCATTCCCACCTTTTCCTCAAAATTTGGCAAAGGGTTTCTTTTAGTACTTGACTTTAGGGTAGGTTCATGGATAATCTTATCATCCACTAGCTTTTGAATTGCCTTCAGCAATTCTTTACAGTTATCCATCCTATGCCTCATTACTACATGGTAATGGCAGTAATTATTCTTATCCTCAAGCTTGCGAGGAATGTGTATCTTCAAGCTTTCCATTTGTTTAAGTTCCCGTAGCTTGGTAAATAGAATTCCCAGATTGGCTGTATAAGGGGAGATTCCATGGTACTCCTCCTTGGATAATTGAACAACAGCCACCTTCTCCTCCTGTACTAGCTGTACTGCAGGCTGTTTTGCCTTCACCTGCATGGGGTTAGATTTGTTCTTCTTGTACAACTACTTGCTAGTTGGCTACTCCACTGCCTCCTCTATAGCGTCGTAACACTCTATATTTTCTGTTCGAATAAATACATCCTAGTAACTGTGGAAGGTTTCTGACCCAAGTCTTTTACGATAAGATGGTAGTGCACCATCCAGAAGTTTAACAATCATTTCTGACAGAGTCAGATGAGACTGTAACCTGACTTGCATGGCCATCCAATGCTCAAAGTAAGGCTTAAAAAACTCCTCTTGCTCCTACCTCACTACTTCTAAATTCTACATTGTGGTGGCCATGAGGGTGTTGAAACCATAAGAGTCTACCATGGCCAAGGATAGATGCCCCCAATCATAAGCTATGTCCATAGGGAGGTGACTGTACCACTCATTTACATGACTCTTAAGAATAACAATGAACAGCTTGACCATGTGCGAGATAAGCACGAGGGTCTTTGTTGCATGTGTACTTCTCAATTTAGGGCATAGAAAAGTCAAAGATAGCGTGTCATCATCCTTGGGTGATAACTATGTTGGGATCATGCCCATCTACCCTTGTGCAATGTGTCCACCATGGGTGGCTAAGAACTACTGCAATAGTTCTGCCATCCCCTGCTACTGGAGGATGTTGTTTGGTGTTCCACCATACTGAGTCCTCGAATTGTAGTATCCTTGACCCTGAAACATTTGAGAAGGTGCACCCCAACTTTGAATAGGAGGCTGAGTTATCCTTTGGATGAATGGGATGTAGCTGTAGGAGGGTCTAATCTTTGTTAGCCCCACCACCCTTGGTGTAAAAGAGGTTTAACCCAGTTACCCCGAGAAGAATTAGCCCTGAACATGAGACTGAGAAGTGTTTTTGAACTCATACATGGCCTGACCAACCTGTGCTTGGCCTTACCCTGCACCGAAGTGGTAGTAAGAGGGAGCGATTGTGTTCGAGTTTAGGAACATTGTAGAAGAAGAGGATGGTCCCCCAGGAAGAACTCTACCATTGACTTTTGGGTTGGGCACTACATCATTGGCCCTCTGTTCGAGCTGCCTAGTTCTAGTGTGATGGTTGATGAGTGATGCAACCTGGTTATTGTTAGCAAAGGCATTCATAGTTGTAGCAATCTCAGCACTCGCCAATAATTAATTTATCTATGGGTTCAGTCCCACCCCAAGAGTCAGTTCCTCTACAATGTTCTCTTCTTGTAGTTTGGCAATATTATCGAAATTGCATGAAGAGCGTTGTTCTGATTCTGAACCTGAGTTTTCACTGGAGTCAGTGTATGGAACCCCTTATAGAGTGGCCATGATTGGAGAGATGTGTATTAGATGACGAGAATCTCTATTCCAAGCTCTCTAGCAGACAAGCTTTTTCCTGGATGAGGTACATAGGAAGATTGTCAAGGTATGCATATTAAGTCATTATGCGTGATTGATGTATGAAGTGTTAATGTTATGGCTATGTACACAAAGGGTTAACGTGCCATGATGCGAAATAAAAATTAATGAAAACAAAAAAGAGGCGTTAGTCAAGGGGATGAATTCGAGATCTGGTGCTGTGACTCAATCTCATGAAGATGTCCAATTATTATTGGGTAAGCGGTGTGACATACCCCATTGAAATGTAGTTCGAAAATGTATGAAAATAATAACCGTATGTAACATTTAAATGAATGTTTTGGTTCTTTTTGCCCAATTAGGGTAGAGTCTCAAATGTTGATGTGAGCATCGTCATAAAGAAAGTATGTAGTGATGCATGAATTATTGCCCTTCATGGGTGGATAGTTCGGCTGAGTGAACACCTCAAATAAGGGTAAGGTAGGTTTTTGAAGTAAGTTTACCCGTGTGGGCTTAGGTTAGGATATCAACCGGGATATCACTTAATGTGGGAAGACATGGTTTGTGTTTTACCTCATTTAGGCTTTTGGTGTGTACAATTGCCCCGACAGGTTGATAAGTGTATAATTACACTTATTAGTTTGATATTTTTACTCATAAAATGATGTGGTTTAGAGTTGATCGAAAGGTTTTAACTCTATTTATTTTGAGGGCTTATATTCGGTAACGGTGCCAAAAACCTTGTTCCCCACCTTTCTATCAATAAGATAAAAGTTCAAAATATAAACAGGTGTTGTCAACACCGCTTATCAAAGTAGAGAAATGGTGACCACTACAAGTATATAGTTTCAATGTAGTTTTAAAAGATATCTATCCCACAGGGAAGGAACCAATTCTAAAGATCAACAAGAGTAACGGAACAAAGAAAATAAAATAGATAATTTTATTGTTGTTGGGTTGGTTTGGATATGATGGTAAATAAATAGATAAATGTATTAATAGATTAGAGTTGAAGAAATTGGTATAGATTATCCCTACGAACAAGTATAGCAAAGAAAACATGCAAAATTATCAAAGATATTACGTACACTAGACTACTTTAATAGATTCGGTTCTAGACACTTAGATATTCAATTATTCACCGCAGAGCAATACATGAAATGGCTTTTCTAAATCTATTGCAAATGAATTAAGATGATTATATAAACCTGGATAACAATAGTGCTATGCTTAGTACGGGTCGCTCTCACATAGCCATATTTATCAAGTTACCATTCCAAAAATGTTGGCTCACTAAATAGCATTATAATCAAAGATCTAATGACTATACACAATCTTGTTAACCCCAAAATCACTCTTAAAGTTAACTCAAAAGCATATAACTTGATTAATGAATAAGACTCAACATGAAATACACAATATGACACATAGACATTTCATAAACTTTGAAATAGAAAGTATAAGTAGAAAACAAAGCAAAGTTGTAAGATATTCAAGTGAAAGCTAAGTTTGTCAAACCGTATCCACTCTTTAATGGGAGTTTACGATTCCCACAATTCCTGCGTCTGCTTTGAATTCATTCTCGGCTAGTACAAAACCTCTGTTAGGATACTATTCTTTGTGAATATTGAATAAACGAATATTGAAGAACGAAAACTTTTCTTGATAAGTGATTTGCAATTACACTTATACAACAATCGCTTAAATATTTATAGGAATCTAGTGATCGAAATAAGGTTCGAATCACTTACACATTTTCTCGCTAACTTAGAACGAAGTGAAATCTACTCAATTTTCTCTCTAAAACTATGTATGCATGTATACTACACACCACATACCATAAGCTACACCACACCATACACGAAATTATGGAGTTTAGAGCCAGATTTATAGATTACGAAGGGTTGCATCCATTCAGACTACGGGTCGTATCCATTGGTGAAGAGTTGCACAGCTTCATTGTGATTGGTTGAATTGCTTTGATCTCATCTACAATGGAAAGACACATTTTCATGATTGGTTAGCTTCAAAAAGGTGTCTTTTCATCTAACAGTTGATGGTGATTGATCATTCTTATCCGATGATTGAAAAAAGAGAAGATTTGAACAAAAAAGGTCAAGGTCACGATCGTGAATGTATGTCATGACCGTGAATACTTGGTTGGCAACTTTCTATTATGAAGGTTAACAAGTCTCGACTGTGATGTATGTGTCACGATCATAACATGCCTTTTTCACATGATTCCTCTTTATGATTTACCGATCTTTGACATCTTCGATCCTTTGCTAATTCCTTAAGTTCCACGTATATTTTTGCACCTTTTTCACTCTTTTTGCATAGAATTCCACTTTTGTTCATTTTACTTCTAAGATTTACCTAGTTTCTCCATTTGCATAAAAAACAACTTCATACTGATAAGTGTATAATTACACTTATTCTCTAGCATTAATTTCATACATTAAACACTATAGTTTTAGTCATTTTTATACTTCATATAAAAGATTTCAAGTTGTATGTAGTTGTTTTTGATGCAAATGCAGATACTATGTAAATCTTAGGAGTAAAATGATCAAAAGTGGAATTCTATGAAAAAACAGTGAAAAAGGTGCAAAAAGATGCGTGGAACTCAAAGATTTGGCTTAGGATCGAAGCTATCGAAGATTGGTGAAGTTACAAGAAGAATTCTGAGTAAAACTCAATTCATGGTCGTGACAATCATTCGCAGTCGTGACTTGTTTACTTCAGAAATTGAAGATTGCCAATCAAAGACACCATCAACTACCAATGAACAGATGCCTATCAGGAGTCAACCAATCATTAAAAGGTGCTTATCCATTGTGCATTATATCAAAGTTTCTCAACTAATCACAATGAAGAGATGTAATCTTTCACCAATGGATATAACCCTTCGTTTGGATAGATACAACCCTTCAAACTCTATAAATAGGGTTCCAATCCTCTTCAATTTCGTGCATTCAAGAAGTGTAGTGGATTAGTGTGGCATAGAGTGTAAAATGTGAAAGAGAGATATAGTGTGTGTGTAGATAGAGTCGCTACGTTCTTAAGTGTTAGCGAGAAAATGTTTAAGTGATTCGAATCCTTGTTTAGATCACTAGATTCATCTATATTCTCGAGCGATTGTTGTATAAGTGTACTTGAAAATCACTTATCAATAAAAGTTTTCGTTCCTCAATATTCGTTTATTCGATATTCGCAAAGAATAGCATCCTAGTGGAGGTTCAGTACGAGCCGAGACCGAATTCAAAGCAAACGTAGGAATTGCGGGAATTGACGACTCCCGTTAAAGAGTGGATAGGTTTTGATCAACTTTAGCTTTCACTTGTATACCTTACAACTTTTCTTTGCTTTCTACTTATACTTTCTATTTCGAAGTTTATGATATGTTTGTGTCATAATGTGTATTTTGTGCTAAGTCTTTTATGTTAATCAAGTTATATGCGTTGGCGTTAATTTTAAGAGTAGTTTTGGGGTTAACAATATCGTGTATAATCACTGGATCTATGATATAATGTTGTTTAGTAAGCCAACATTTTTTGAATGGTAACGTGCTAAATGTGGCTATGTGAGAGCGACCCGTACTAAGTATAGTATAGATGTTGTCCAGGTTTTCATAATTATCTTAATTCATTTGCGCTAGGTTTAGAAAAGTCATTTCATGTGTTTCTTTATGGCGAATCATTGAACATCTGAGTATTTTGAACTGAGTCTGTTAGATTAGTCTAGTGCGTCGTAACATCTTTGTTGATCTTGCATGTTTTCTCTGCTATACTTGTTCGTAGTGAAAATCTATGTATTTAGAGTCTCTCATCTATCACATCTATATTAACTCAACATTTCATTCTAATCTTCCTATCCAAAAATCTCAAAAATATTTTTATTTTCTTTTACTTTGTTTTTCCCTATTTGATCTTTAAAGCTAGTCTTTCCCTGTGGGAATGATATCTTTCAAAACTACATTGTAATTGTATACTTGCTGTTATCATCATTTTTCTATTTGATAAGAGGTATTGACAACACTTGCTTTTTACGTGAACAAGTTTTTGGCATTTTTATTAAGGATAAGCCTTACGGAATAAGTGTAGCCAAGTCTTGTGAATAAGTTATTAAACTTATCAGTAGAAAAGGGGCGAACACATACCACATGAAATCTTTTATATGAAGTTTAAAATGAAATGAAACCATATCATTTTATGTTTAAAAATGTCATTATAATAAGTGTAATTATACACTTATCAAGAGTCATTTTATACTTCATATAAAAGATTTCACGTGGTATGTAGTTGTTTTTTATGCAAGTGCAGAAACTAGGTGAATCTTGGGAGTGAAATAAATAGAGATGGAATTATATACAAAAAGAATGAAAAAGGTACAAAAGGATGCATGGAATGTAAGGAATTGGCTTAAGATCGAAGTTGTCAAAGATCAGTAAAGTTGCAAAGAAGAATCATGAAGAAAAGCATAAGTCACGACTATGTCATGATCATGATTCCTACTCACGATTGGCCAAATCACGCTTGTGACTATATATCACAATCATGACTTATCATTCTTTACAAATAGTCAATTACCAACTTACATTCACGATCACGACATAACGAGTTTGATAAACTCTTCTCAACTTCCAACTGCCGGATAAGAATGATCAACTACCATCAACTGCCATCAACTATTAGGTGAAAAGACACCTTTTGGAGACAATGCAACCATGAAAAGGTGCCTATCCATTGAAGATAAGGATGAAATCTTGCATCTAATCACATTGAAGATGATCTAACCCTTCACCAATGGACATGACTATTCGTTTGGATAAATGCAACCTTTCAAACTCTATAAATAGAGGTTCAGATTAACCATTTCATGCAGATGGTGTGAGATGACATGTATGGCATGATAAATGATAGGTAGAGAGTAAAAGTTATATAGATTTCACTAAGTTCAAAGTGTTAGAGAGAAAAATGTATAAGTGATTCGATTCTTGTTTCAATCACTAGCTTTCTCCATAATTTCGAGCTATTATTGTATGAGTGTTATTGCAAAGCACTTATTAATAAAAGTTCATATTCTTCAACATTATTTGTTCAATATTCATAGGGAATAACATCCTAACAGAGGTTCAATAAGAGTTGAGATCGAATTTAAAGTAGACGTAGGAATTGTGGGAATTGAGGACTCCCATTAAAGAGTGGATATGGTTTGATTAACTTAACTTTCACTTGCATACCTTACAACTTTACTTTGTTTTCTACTTATAATTTCTAATTCAAAGTTAATGATATGTCTTTGTATCATAACGAGTATTTCATCTTGTGTCACTTATATTAATAAAGTTATATACTTTTAAGTTGACTTTAAGAGTAGTTTCGGGGTTAACAAGATTGTGTATAATCATTGGATCTGTGATTATAACACTGTTTTGTGAGCCAACATTTTTTGAGTGGTAACTTGCTAAATATATCTATGTGAGAGCGACTTGTACTAAGCATAGTATTATTGTTGTCCAAGTTTTTATAAGTGTCATAATTCATTTAGCCTAGATTTAGAAAAGTCATTTCATGTGTTGCTCTATGGTGAATTATAGGATATTTTGGCATCTAGAACCGAGTTTGTTGAAGTTATCAAGTGCATAAAACATTCTTGATTATTTTGCATATTTTACTCCACTCTACTTGTTCTTATGGAATATCTATATACTTTTCATCTTCTCTAATTTGTTCGTGCATCTGTCCATTCATCAATCTACCATTCAAAACCTTCAACTTATTTTATTTTCTTTTTTTTCGTAACTCTAGTTGATCCTTAAAACTGAATTCCTTCCCTGCATGATCGATATCTTTTAAAATTACATCGCAATTGTATACTTGAAGTTATCATCATTTTTCTTTTTGATAAGCGGTACTGATAACAACTATTCATATTTAGAACTTTTATATTATCAGTAGAATAGTGGCAAACAAAGGGTTATGAATTAGATGCCAAGTGGGCATCACGCAAAGATTTGGGTAGGATTGTCTTAAGAGTCGAACATCATGTGCACGTTACGTTGAAAAATGGGTATATGATGTTACATAATTCTAATTGGTTTCGTGCTCTCCTAGGGTGACACGATCTCGAGTGTCAACAAAATCCTAAGTATGAGTGACACCAAATTGGCATCATGTTGATGATAAAATGATATGTCCATTTAATTTGTTTTAATATCATGAGTGTGTGCATTCAAGTGTATGCATTAAGATTCATGGTTAGCATGACACATTTGTAAAATGCATGATGAATCAAAAAGCGGTAAATGCATAGCACATATCACATAATATCCAACTTCCAACCATAAAACTCCCATGCGTAGGGTTTTTAGCTAGTCTCTATCCTAAGTTTGGTTCATCTTAACACCACGAGGATACTAAGAAGCGCACCTGCAGGAAAATATAATGCATGGTTTGAGAAACACTCTAAGGAAAGTGCCTACGGCTTATTTACATGAGGTTTATAAATGGGTTACTAATGTAGAAGGTTCTTCTTACACTAAAATACACTCCAAGCCTCTCCCCAAATGGGTTCTAACGAAGGAGGTACATGCGATATGGTAACAAGTGCTCCACCCAGTCAAGTACTATCTTTTCTCAGGGAGGTAGATTAGTACAAGAGAAAGCTTTGCGGTAATAGGGTACCTTAAACTTACGGGCTAATCCCCTTTATTGCAATGCAAAATTATGAATATGTCATAATTAAGAAAATATAGAATAATGTGATCAATAATTTTCGGCACTTATCCAAAATCTAAAACCTTTTAAAAAAGGTTTTAAGAAAAAATCTTGATAAGTGTATAATTACACTTATTATCATGACATTTCAAACATAAAACACTCTGGTTTTGTTTCATTTTATACTTCATATAAAAGATTTCTCGTGGTATGTAGTTGTTTTTTATGTAAATGCAGAAAATAGGTAAATCTTAGAAGTAAAATGATTAAAGTTGGAAATCTATGCAAAAAGAGTGAAAAATGTGCAAAAAGATGCATGGAACTTAAGGAATTGGCAAAGGATCGAAGATGTCAAAGATCGGTAGAAATCGCAAAGAGGAATCATGTGAAAAAGGCATGTCATGATCACGACACATATATCGTGGTCACGACTTGTTAACCTTCACAACAGAAAGTTACCAACCAAGTATTCATGGTTGCGACATACATTCGAGGTTGCGACCTTGATGGTGTTTGGTCAACTCCTCTCTTCTTTCAATCGCCGGATAAGAATGATCAACCACCATCAACCATCATCAACTGTTAGATGAAAAGACACCTTATGTAAGTAAACCAATCATGAATAGAGTCAAAACTTTGCTATCAAGTTTTTAGCGCCATTGCCTGGGAAGGCAAGTGAGTTCTAGAGATAAAACTACCGGAGAATTGGTAATTATATTTGTGTGTCAATAAATTTATTTTTATTTTTGTTTATGTTCTTAGTTTTACGTGTTTATATATTGTTATTAACATATTTTTCTTGCTTATTCATTGAGTTTTCTTTCTAGCATGTGCATGCCAAGTACGCGTAGTTTGGGAGAAAGTTTGGCATCTTTCGAATCAGAAATAGAATGATTTGGTAGGACAAGGAAACGAAGAAATAAGAGACAAGGAAGAAGGATGGCTGAAGATCAAGAATGAGTTCAAGGTCCAGTTCAAAATCCACCTCAACCAAGGCTCATGGATTATATTATTCCGACCATCAATGGTAATAATCAAGGAATTGCTAGACCACCCATTACAACAAATCAGTTTGAAATCAAGCCAACATTACTTCAAATGATTAGTAATAATGTGCAATACTATGGTCTACCCAATGAAAATCTGAATGCTCACATTGCAAACTTTTTAGAAGTTTGTGATACTTTCTAAATGCCCAATGTTCCTGAAGAAGTAATTAAACTTTGCTTATTCCCATTTACACTCCGTGATAATGCGAAACTTTGGTTGAATTCATCACCCCCAAATTCAATCACTACTTAGAACCAATTAGCCCAAGCCTTTCTGACTAAATATTTCTCTTTAGCCAAAACCATAAGACTCATTAAAGAAATCACTTCCTTTACTCAGAAAGATAGTGAATCCTTGTACTAAGCCTTGGAACGTTATTAGGAACTTCGGTGACTTTGTCCTCATCATGGTTTACCTCAGAATGAAATTCTGCAAACTTTCTACGATGGAATAAATCATGCAACAAGAGGAGCGATTGATGTTATGGCTGCAGGATCTCTTATGAAGAAGACTAGTCAAGAAGCCTATGATCTTTTGGAAGATTTAGTAAATAACAATAGTATGTGACCAGTGGAGAGAGCACAAGTAAGTATTACTAATCCTACTCATTCTCATGCTACATCTACATCTTCTAGTTCAGTTAAAAAGGTCAATGAATTAGACCCTATATTTATTATGCAAGCACAGATATTTGCATTATCTCATGAGATTGATAATATGCATATAAATAAGAGTAACCCTTTGACATGTGAAAATTGTGATCAAATCGGACACACTGCTTTTGAGTGTAACTTTAACCCATGTGTAGGGGAACAACTAAGTTATGTTCAAAGTCAAGGGAATTCTTATGGCAATAATGGAAATAATTATAGGAGTTCTAATTGGAAGTATGGTGAAAATCAACAAAAGAATTATCAGAGTATTGATAGAATAGGACAGTTGACAAGTGAGATAGACAAGTTTTTGGAAGGAGTTTGTAATAAGTAATCAAAGACTGAGAAATGTTACAAGAAGTTAGAAATTAAGATGGATCAGATGTTTAAGAATCAATCATCTTCTATTCATAATTTCGAAATACAAGTTGGTCAATTAGAAAGTGTTATTCCATCTAGAAGAAAAGGCCATTTACCTAGTAACACAGAAGGAAATCCTAAGGAAAATGAGCATGCTATAGCCCTTCATAGTGGTAAATTACTAGATGAACCAAATCCTTTGGATATGCTTGCTAATAATGTTATTGAAGTACCAGATGAATATCCGAGAAAGGGTAACCCCCCTCAACCACCATTTCCACATAGAATGAAGAAGAAAAATTAAGGATAAGTAATTCATCGAATTCATCAACAAACTTAAAGGTTTGGAAATCAATCTCTCATTCATTGAAGCCATCACTCAGATTCCTAACTACGATAAGTTTATTAAAGAACTTTATCTTGTAAACGTAGTTTAGAAGGAATATCAAAAGTATCTTTAATTGAAGATTGTAGCAAACTAATAACTGCTACAGTGCCCACTAAACTTAAAGATCTAGGAAGTTTCACAATTCCGTGTAAACTTGGAAACATTTCTTTTCAAAAATGTTTATTTGATATTGGGGCTAGTATAAATGTTATGTCTTTATCGATCTTCAAAGAGTTGAAGATTGATGAAGAAGTTAAAAGGACAAATATGGTTTTGCAATTGGCCGACCAATCTATTAAACATCCTTATAGCATAATTGAAGATGTGCTAGTTAAAGTGGATAAATTTGTTTTCCCAATAGACTTTGTTGTGTTAGATTTTGCATATGATGAAAAGTGTCCTATAATCTTAGGATGACCTTTTATGCATACTGGCAAAGAATTGATAGATGTTTCGGAAGGCAAAATTAAGTTAAGAATAGGAGACGATACTATTAAATTTAACATGGGTAAGGCTGATAAATATCCAATGGATGAAGATATATGCATGAAACTTGTCTTGATTGATTCTTGCATTTAAGAAGTTGTTAAGTTGGATTTCATCCATGAATATGATGTCAAGGGGTTAAAAAACTCCATTGATCCCTAAATCTCTTATACTTTCCTAAAATATATAAATAGTATAATATAGTAGTATATTTTTAATTGTTTTTATGTATTTTAAATTAGTGTAGTTTTTCAAATCAAAGAAAAGAACAAAATTTTTGGATTTTTGTATATATCATGACCGCGACATGAACCACGCTCGTGAATTAAGTTGTCAAAACTTTTTGCTTCTATATGGAGAAAGTCACGATCGTGACTGTTACAATTTTACAGCAGTTATTGCTGTAACGGCTCTATTTCTAACGGTTATAAATATATCCGTTGAAATAGCCATAATTACCCAATTTCCTATATATATATATATATAACTATTTTCCTAAGTGGTTTTCGCATATCATTCAATCTTTTACACAAAAAAAAACTCTTGAAACAAATTTTCTCTATTTTCCAAATCAAACAAAATTCTTTCTTTCTTGAATTCAATGGCTCCTAAGAAGTCTGCAGCAACTAAAGGGAAGAACAAGTTGGTCAACCAACAAAATAAGTATGGATGCCCTTTTCCAATCTATAGTGAAGAAGAAGTTGAAAGATACTTGAGAATAAAGAACTTTGATTTTCTCAGTACGCTTTTCTACGATCCTACTTTTGCTATTGATCCTGGGATTCATGCGGAAGTAGAGGACTACTTTTCGCAATTTGGATTGGAGAAGTTTGTGAATATGAATTTTCCTTTTATCGAGGAATGGGTCCTCTAATTCTTGGTTATTGTTGCGGAAGATGGAAACTTTATGAATAGGAAATTTAGGAATGGAGGAGAAGAATATAAGTTCACTTTGATGGATTTAATCAAATGGTTTGGTTTTGGAAGAACATATGAGGAGATTGAAAAAGATGAAGAATATGATTTAACAGATGTTTGGACTGAGTTAACAGGATTGTATCGATACAATGTCAAAAACTCGTCTAACAAAAAATTTGAAGTAATAGCCTTCTCTACCTTCACAAGTTTATTTCTCAAAGTCTTCTCTTCCGACTCGACTCTACTAAAGTGTTGATGAAAGATTTGGTAATATTGGAGTGCGTAGTTTCGCACTTACGATCAAAGTTTCTGATGTATATTTTGGAGTCCATCACTAGTCTAACTACACATAAAAAGGATAGAGTTGGAGGTACAAATACGATTTGTGGAATTATTTTGGGTGTGAAGAACCAACTACCATATCAATATAGTACAAGAGAGAAATTTAACTTTGTGGGAGGAGTATATATGAAGAGAGCAGGATTGGTCAAAGAAGACCAAGGAAAATTTACGTTTCTACCACATGGAGTAAGGGTAAGGAAGCTTAGATCGACAGATGGATCTACTTCTCGAGAAAACCAACAAGATGAAGATGTTGAAGAAGTTCAATTCGGAAGTAGTGGTTCGAGACAAGCCTCCAGAAGTACACATGATACTTGGCGAGGAAAGTTCATCAAAGATGTCTACCGAGCATGCCCAGACATTGCCTCTGTACAATAAGATGTTCGTTAACTAACAAAAATCCAACATTTCATTAAACCGCAAGTTGAATACATACTTCAAAATGCAGAATTTGGAAATCTCACGGAGTCTTCCAGATTCAAGTTTAGATGAATAAAACGAGTTCAAATTCTTTTTCTTTTATTTTCTTCTCAATTGTGTGTGATTAAGTTTAGATTTTCATTTTAATAAAGTCTTCCACAATGGGGAGGTTGTAATCTTTAGTGTGGGGGGCATTTGTAAAACAATCCCGAAAATCCAAAAAAATTAAATAAAATGAAAAAATAGAAGAATTTGAAAATTTTCCTTGATTTTTGTGTTATTTATACAGTATCCATACATATACAATACTAACATATGTTCCAAGGTTATTATGAGTGTTAGGTATTTTAAGTTTGAAGTTAGTGCATATTTCGAACTAAATGTTTTGAGTATGACCACACGTTGAGAGTGTGAGCATTTTTGCATAGCATTTCGCATTTGGGAAGGATGATTTATGAGTAACATTCAAAATCAACATTCCAAGTAAGTTTCGATATATATTTCAATGCAACATGAATTAGTATAAGTTATATAGTTTTAGTTTAAGGCTGTTGATAAGTTTAAGTGGAGTAATATCTAGTAGTGTTCTTACTATGAGTTTTATATGCTATTCTAAAATACGTCTTATAAGTATTGAGTGTGTTTAAAGTATTGGGAAACTATAGCCATAATACTTAGAAAGTAATAAATAAAGGATGGTATTAAGAGAAAAGTCAAAAGAAAGAGAGGATAACTAATGATTTATGAAAAAGGTACGGAGCAGAAACTGCAACCATTCAATGAGTGAAAAAAGAAAAAGTAGCATAGCACTAAAAATGGGTGCAGAGTACAAAGTACATCAAAAACACATGCTTAAAAGAAAAAAATGAGAGAAAGTGTTATGGTGCATAAAATGCAACCACTAAGAGATTTTTAGCATCCTAGGTTACCCAAAAATGCGATGAGATCAAACTTTCCAAAGTGTGCTCCTTTTATCCTTTATACTTTATACTATATAGAAGGTAATATTCGAGTAAGAATATAACACTTATATGAAGATGCGATTCGGTTGACCCTCCATTAAGAGAAAAGGTATGCAACTAGACTATATAAATTGCACATTATTAATTACTGGGAAATTTCAAACTTTTAGTTGAATCTAATGCAACATGGGAATGTGATACTCACTACAATAGTCTTTTGCGAAATGAGGTACGAACTTGAATACTAATTTATAAACTTCGGTTGTTTTTAACTTGAAGACAAGGTAAAAGTTAAGTGTAGGGGTGTGATAAGTGTATAATTACACTTATTATCAATACATTTTCAAAAATAAAACAATATGGTTTTGTTTCATTTTATACTTCATATAAAAGATTTCACGTGGTATGTTGTTGTTTTTGATGCAAATGGAAAAACTAGGTAAATCTTAGAAGTAAAATGATTAAAGTTGGAAATCTATGCAAAAAGAGTGAAAAATGTGCAAAAAGATGCGTGGAACTTAAGGAATTGGCAAAGGATCGAAGATGTCAAAGATTGGTAGAAATCAAAAAGAGGAATCATCTGAAAAAGGCATGTCACGATTGTTACACATATAACATGATCATGACTTGTTAACCTTCACAACTGAAAGTTGCTAACCAAGTATTTACGATCGTGACATACATTGG
Source organism: Euphorbia schlechtendalii (assembly GCA_949673415.1). NCBI lineage: Eukaryota > Viridiplantae > Streptophyta > Magnoliopsida > Malpighiales > Euphorbiaceae > Euphorbia > Euphorbia schlechtendalii. The sequence goes on from CATIWQ010109185.1 coordinate 19,453, forward strand.
CGATCGCGAACTTGACGATTTTTAATCAACTCTTCTCTTCTTTCAACCACCGGATAAGAACGATCAACTGCCATCAACTTTCAGATGAAAAGACACCTTATGTTAGTCAACCAATCATGAAAAGGTTCCTTTCCATTGTAGATGAGATCAAACAAATTCAATCAATCACAATGAAGCGGTGCAACTCTTCACCATTGGACATGACCCTTTGTCTGAATAGATGCAACCCTTTATACTATATAAATGAGCTCCAAGCTCCATAATTTCGTGGCTGTGGTGTGGCATATGGTATATGGTGTGTAGTGTGGTATACGTGCATACATAGTTTTAGAGAGAAAATCATGTATATTTTGCTTCATTCTAAGTTAGCGAGAAAATGTATAAAAGATTCGAACCTTATTTCGATCACTAGATTTCTCTACATATTCAAGCAATTGTTGTATAAGTGTAATTGCAAATCACTTATTAATAAAAGTTTTAATTCTTCAATATTCATTTATTCATTCACAAAGAATATCATCCTAAAGGAGGCTTTGTACGAGTTGAGACCGAATTCAAAGTAGACGCAGGAATTGTGGGAATTGACGACTCCCATTAAATAGTGGATACGGTTTGATCAACTTTAGCATTAACTTGCATACCTTACAACTTTGCTTTGTTTTCTACTTATACTTTCTATTTCAAAGTTTCTAATATATTTATGTATCATATTGTGTATTTCATGTTGATTCTTTTACATTAATCAAGTTATATGCTTTTGAGTTAACTTTAAGAGTGATTTCGGGGTTAAGAAGATTGTGTATAATCACTTGATCTGTGATTATAACGTTGTTTAGTGAGCCAACATTTTTTGAATGCTAACTTTGCTAAATATGGCTATGTGAGAGCGACCAGTACTAAGCATAGTACTATTGTTATCTAGGTTTATATAATCATCTTAATTCATTTGCACTAGGTTTAGAAAAGTCATTTCATGTAGTGCTACGTAGTGAATAATTGAATATTTGAGTGTCTAGAACCGAATCTGTTAAAGTAGTCTTGTGTGCGTTATATCTTTGATGATTTTGCATGTTTTCTTTACTATACTTGTTCGTAGGGATAATCTATATCGAATTCTTCTACTCTAATCTATTTATACATTTATATATTTATTTACCATCATATCCCAACCAACCCAACAATAATAAAAATTATCTATTTTTTTTTACCCCGTCACTCTTGTTGGTCTTTAGAACTTGTTTCTTGCTTGTGGGATCGATATCTTTTAAAACTACATCAAATCTGTATACTTGCAATGGTCACCATTTTTCTATTTGATAAGCGGTATTGACAACACCTATTTGTATTTTGAACTTTAAATTATCGGTATAAAGGTGTGGAACAAGGTTTTTGGCACCGTTACCGAATATAAGCCCTCAAAATAAATAGAGTCAAAACATTGCGATCAAATCCCTAGTAGAGTCACCATTGTGAGCAAATGACATGGAATGCGATGGGCTTAGAGCGTGTGATTGAAAGGCGCGATCCACTAGGAAGTTTAAGTGAAAATAAAAAATGTGCCGGGTCAGGGACCTAGAAAGTTTGAAAGAGAAAGCAAAAATATTTTAGATTGGTCAAACCTGAATCCACCATCTCTTAGTGTAGAGTCGCCACCTGGATTAGCTCTTCCAGGAATTAAAGTCCTGTGAGGCTTAACATCTAGGAGATAGCCCACTAAGACACAGAGATTCAAGTTCGGGATAAGTTGCTTATATCTTATTAGATCACATTATATTACATCTATAGAAACCATACTTCTTAATTATGCATATTCACTCTTATGTCATTTTCGAGTTATGATCCATACGTAAAGTAGTAAATAAATGCGGAAAAGTAACGATTAAAATTACAAAACCTCAAGGGATGCCACCACCAGGCCTAATCTATTAATTACATTTCCCAAAAAAATATAATTGAAATTGTAATATCCGAAGGAAATAAAATCCTAAACATACATCTAATCCAAAGCTACCTACATCCACAAAGGTTAGCATAGGGTATAACACACCATTTACACATATATTCGATTTGATTTTGGCGAGGCCCGTGTGGCCTAATAAAAAATGATGAATTAAAGTTCTTATTTTGAAATAAAAAGGTTCATTTTTATTAACCCGTTGGTTGCTCATTTTAATTAGTGAAAATGCTCGCATGACAAATATGTGAGGGCTGTTATCCGGGGAATAGATTTTGTATTCCCTTTGTGGGGGTATTCTAACAGATATCTCCATTAAATAAAAATAAAAGATGAAAGAGAATTGTTACAATAATAATTAGATAATGAAAGAAAAAAAAATCCCTAGATCCACATGTAAAATGAAATAGACAAAATATAATAAGGAGCACGAAACAAGCAGCTCTAGGAACTTTGAGGCTTACCCTTATGAAGCAAAAAATTAGAGTGTTTAGTTTGTCATTTTCTACTCAAAAATTATAATCCCAATTACTGAATATTTCCCAAGTATTTATTAGATAAAAATCTTGAAAATGCAATAAGGGAAACAAATTCCAGCGAGGGTGATCTGCCCTCGCCAAAGTTCTGGTGAGGCCAGCCACGTGAGAGTGTGGTGAGGCTAGCCTCTCTAGAGTCTAGCAAGGCTAGCCTCGCCATACTTTCTGGCGAGGCTGCCTCACAAGACTTATGGTAAGGCAGATCCCCGATTTTTTGTATTTTAGTATTTTTTGTGTTTTATCCTTTTTTATATTTTTCATATTAATTAATTTTTTGAACTTAAAAAAATTCATTTAATTGATTTATTAAAAGTCCAATCTTTCGAGGAACACTCCCATTTGAAAGCGTCTGGATAATAGAAAATTGTGTGATTCAAGGATTAAATCCTGAAAAGCCAACATCATCAAATGCACGAGATGGTACAAAATCCCATGCTCACACTTAGTGTTCTTTATTTAGTTGAACAAGGGTTTAACTTCTAAGGATGGTTCATTGAGTTTCATGGGAAGCGGAGGATCATTGTTAAGTGGAAAAAGCACCATGAAAATATAAGTATTATAACATTGGAATTTTCTAATTTGGAGTTAATTGTAGAAACTATGAGCATTTATTTCTGTTTTGTAGGTTGCTGTAAATTCTTACAAGGTTGTTGAAGATTTCCAGATTTGAGTGTGAAAAAAGTGCTCAACAAGGCTGCTGACGTGTCTTGTTGTGATTGGACCTTAGTTAAACCACTACTTCGAGGGAAAGAAAGCTTTTTGGAGGCAAACCAGAACTTATGGTTTGTTGCCACTTGTCTTTGCTTGTCCACCAAGAAGAAATCTAATGACCATTAATATTTTATAATAATATATTTAGAACAACTTGTCAACTTGCTTAAGGCTTAAGAACTAGTATATATAAGCTTTTCTTTTGGTTTGGAGAGCAGCTTAGGCTCTCATTTGTAAGTATGTTATGTCTAGTTTTTGTTTACCATCTAATCTAATACTATTATCATATACTTTCATGCATCTAATTGATCTCCTTATTGTCTTTAACATGAGTGGTGAGTAGTTTCCTAGTAAGCTTGCTAGGCTCTACCGACGGCTTGTCTTGTGGTGGAGAATCTCATTCAAACCAACATCCATCTTTAATTAGATTGGTTTTTATTGTTTTTAATATCTCATGGGTCTAGCTAGCCTATGTTAGATCGGAGAACTAAGAACCAAAAGGTAATTGGAAACCTTAGGCCTCTTAATAATCACCTAAGTTGACACGAATTGAAAGATTACTAAACATTTGCTAAAAATTCTGGAATTTATTCCAGATGCTTATGTGAACTAAATGCTTAAGGTCTAGTCTGTAAGTGGATAACTCTTAGGTTGAAAACCTTAAAGTGCTAAGTGGCATGATGGTATGCCGCACTTAGTTACTATTACATATGATGTATGCCCTAAAGGCAATTAGAGTAATATGTCTTTATTAGTTCATAATGTACAAATAGTTTTGGATTATTGTTATCAATAATAAGGCATCTTTGTTATATATCAATGATTATTTCTCTATTGTGTATCTCACTGGTATTATATATATGCTATTATGTATATGTATATGTTCATTGATAAGACAAAGTCCATGACTATTTCATAGCGTGAAAATGCATGGACATAGTGGAAGCTATGTGGTGTGAGCTATGAATAGTCTAAAAATCCGAAGTCATAGTTTCACTGAGACGGGACATCAATGAAGCAGATAGACTATCATGTGTAGGGTTATTCTTTGTATTAGATCCAAGCAGCCGATCTCATGAGCTGAAGGTTGTACCTTAAGTAAACACATGAATGTATTTGGGTAATACATTGGAGATTTCTATAAATAGACTCTCGAAAATAACTATATCCATGTGTTGGTGTCATGTCTTATTGCAGTAGTAGTACAAGTATCCTTAGACCTGAGATACACATTACTTTGTGTTGGAGTGGCTATACTTTGGGTCATACTTATTCATACCCTAGTGATTAGGATGATATAGGTGATTACGGGGTATGGTGATGATCACTCATTGGTAAGCCAAGTAGTCAAGAAGGGATCCATCACTCTTCATATATATATATAATGGGAGTTATACCTTAAAGCCTCTTGTTGACACATTCATAAACATTTTATCAGAGTATAAGATTGATAAAATGAGTTTCTAGTCAATCTTGATACATAATGGCAAGTGGTGTTCTTTGCGAATAGTTTATTCCAAGATAGCTATGGCTATTACATGAGCTAACACTTAATCTGAGCTTAATAAACTGGATGGTACTAAACTTGATGGAAGGAGTGTATTGTACTGGTTCCTATTGCAGAATTATATCAAGTCACAAGCACATAATGTTCCGAGTATCAGGAGATCATATGCCTTTTCTAGAAAACTCATTTGATCATCTAGAGTTATCAGGTTCCATATCAATTTAGAACATTGAGCCTAATGGTTCCCGGATGAGAAGCAAAGTTTAGGTTAACCTCTAGCCACTTTATACTTCGATATCCTATAAGGTCACACACTTTGGGTCTTTACTAGACTAAGTAAAGAACTTATAGATTGGGACTAAACCAAGAATATACGGGAGAGTCAAACTCAATTTGGATGGATCAAATTTTGGTCGGACTAATATATTGAGAAAGAAATGGAAAAAACCAAACCATAGTGCCACAAGTGGATCTTCCGAGAAATCTTACAAGAGTCTACAATGCAAGCCTGCGTGAGCACTAGAAGTGATCCTAGGCTTTCAGGTTTGCAAGGGATGCTTGGCAGTGCTTGTGAGAAAGCCCACAAGCAGGCCTCGAGCATTAGTAGCGGTTGTTGAGGCCCGAGAGGCTTACCGCAAGAGGGCTTGCAAGAAATCTTGCAAGCCCATGCTGCAGCGAGCTTGCAAGGTTTCTTGCAAAGCCCAAGTAGGCAAGGAAATCCCATGTAGTTGACTTGTGTTGCGCAATAAGTAGTTATACAAGAAATCTTGCACATCATCCCACTCATGCTTGCAAGCTCTTATGGGTTTGGTGCTTTGTACCAATCCCACATCGATTTTGGGGGAGCAATTTTTCCCCTTAATCTTTAAATAGCTTCCTCCTCCCCTCCTTTCAAAGCACTTCAGCTCAGCCATTCTTTCTGAGTTTTGACTTCTTTTCTTCATGAGTTTTTGCTAGATGCTCCATGAGTTTCTCTGCTTTCATAAGAATTCTTTTGAAGGCTTAATTTTATATTGGAAAGAGCCTTCTTAGTTATATTTTCTTATTGGTCTATGAGCTGTCTAATAGTTTCTTGTTAACTAATGAGTTCTTCCTCTACTTGAGGTGTTGGTCGGTTGGGGTCCATGTGGACTAATCATAGAGGCTATCCTTATTTGGAGGCTTGTGTTAACATGTTGGTCTAAAATATCTTAATAAACATAGCAAAGGGGGGTGAATGCTTCACTTGGTTCTTTTTAGAAGATTATAAAAATTCTTTTCCAAGATCAGTTTTTAGATGCAGGCTGAGTGCAGGCTAAAAAGTATAAACTACTCAGCTACGCTGACTTAGTTTACCTCCAATCATTGGTTCGGAGGGCTTGGATATCCCGACCCTACTATCATTATGCCTTTACTTATCTCCGATTGGTTTTTTAGGAAAAGTTATAAAATAGAGAGAATAATGAATGAGCAAGACACTATAAATACAAGAGAGAAAGGTTAGAAACTTTTACACCTGAGATATATCCTGGTTCAGCCCTGAGCCTCCCTCTAGTCCCTGGACTCCTTTCCAAGCTTTAATCCACTAGTGTATCTTTTTTTCCTTAAGTGACGAAATCTTTACAACATGTAGAATCGATTACAGAAAGTACCTTCCTTTCTAACTACCTCTCAATCCACAGTTTAGGTACCTAGCCTAAACTATCACTCAGATAATTGAATAGAAATGTGAACATAGGATTTCAACTTATATAATACATTTAATCCTTTACAATGTTATATCTAAGATGTGATTCTCTCTATTACAAACTGATTTGAACATTTGTGTTTGCTTTGATTGCTTGATTTGGAATTTCTGAATGCTGGGAATATTTGGACAATATTTCAGCTGTTCAGAAATTCAAGGTGATTCACCAAGTTTGAACGTTTACTTCAATCTTCTATTTATAGTTGAAGTTCTTGAAGGTAGCCATTGCAAACTTCTTTGTCTTTAATTTATCTTCTCTTCATATGTTTCAAATTTTCCCATTTAAAACAAATTCTAGGACATTTAGAGATAGAGATTTTGAACATTGAGGCACGATATTAATCTGTTAATCTAAATGCATTAAAAACTCATTTGCCTTCAAGCAATTCTATTCTAATAAAGAGGAGTGCAAGATGCAATGTGGAAGCTTATGATTTGCTAACGTTGCAAAGTTACATGAAGACACTAAGAAACAGCGCATGTCAGAGGATTCCTTTTTTCTTGGACTTTAGTGAGGATTCACTAACATTCCGTATTGACACCCTTTTTATGTGAGGACCACTTAAATATCTACTTTAATTTAAGTTTATTTTCTCTTGAAAAGCATTAAAGGAATATTCTACCCCTCATAGACAACGTTAAAAAGCATTTGTGTCAATTATTTCTCTAAGTGTTTAAGAACTCAGCTTCGATGAGTCAATATCTTGTAAACTATGTAATACTAAGCTGAACTCAGGTTTTCTCACTCTAAGCCATAACTTAATCAAACACTCAATAAACTCAGTTATTTTCTCTTAAACAAACTCATGTAAAATTATTTAACTTGTTTTCACCAAACTTATGAAACTATGGAGCTTGAGTTACCAATGTGTCATCCAAGCTACTCAGCTATAGCATCAATACTACCCTTCATCTTTCCTACTATAGCATTACCTAAAATAGTAGACGTGGGGATACAGGTGACAGCTGCACTGAGTTGATCTGTAGAATCAGAAAGCTCGGTAAGGATTAAAGTCATCTTGTCCACAAGGCTTTTAGCGCTCTCTTTCACTAGATGATTGCGAATGGCATACAAGATTCCTTAAATCTTCTCAAAATCTTCCTAGTAAGTAGATTCTGAAGGAATGCTGAAGTGCACATCGAATTTTGATATTTTAACCTTTGCATTTGCGGAGAAGTCCTTTAATTCATGAGATAGTAGCACACAGCTTACTGCTCCAACCAACTCAATGTCAATTTTGAGAATTGGGAATTCCTTCTTGGCTAACTCCCGAATCTAAGCCAAGATGACTGAATCAAGCAAGTCCTCTTAGGCTAGCTTGCTGCTAGAGGGAGATGCTTCATTGGTTGTAAAATTTGCATTAGCACCATCCGCACTTGCTTTTCCATGCTAAGCAGAGTTCTCAGCTTCAGGAACTTCTCTAATCATAGGGATTAGAGGGGGTAGTGGATTCATTTGAAGAATAAGTGGGTTTAGAGATGTTTTTTATAGAAGAAAGAGAGGGTGTAGGTTTAGATTTTTACATGGGAAGTAATGATGGCAGTTTGAATGGTAGGAGGAGGTGAAGAATGGGTGGTAGTTTGTTGAGTTTGGCTTGGAGAGGAAGGGGTATAGACAGAGAATTTATAGTGACTAAAATTTGAGGAGGAGAATTCACAGGAGAAGAAGGAATTTGAGAATATACAGGAATAGGGATTTCAAGATTTATAGGAGAAGAAGATTTAGTATTTACACAAAAAATGGTGGAAGGATTTAAAGGTAGTTGGGGATTGGCTACTTGACCCAAGGATGTGTCAGCCTCAGGTAACTCAGCTTGAGTTGGAACAGACACAAGCAGAGTGTGAGTTAGCTTTGGGATGATAGAACTGGAAATTGCAAATTCTTCCTGATTAAGAACCTGCTCATCGTCACCAGCATTCTCATCACTACTCACCACTTGAATAGATTTCTTCATTGGGTGAGTGGTGGCAGAACAATTTCACTGAGTGCCCTTAGCTTTGGAAATTACTTCCTCCACATGGACTGTAACCTTAGATTTAGTGGTTTTAGGGTTCTCTTTGCCTTTTTTAGAGCTCCCTTGCCTCACACCATCTTTAGTTACCTTGAGCTTGCACTTTCTTTAGAGCAAGGTCTCCTTTTGCTCCTTGGAATCCTCTTCTTCCTCAACTCTTTGTTTGTCCTCAACTTCCCTCTAAGCGTGAGTCATGAGTTTCAGTCTATTTCTTTATCTAGCTTGGGGCTGGGCATGCATATTTCTTGGCCTTGTTTTTACTGGCCTTTTCCTTGCTCTAGAATAAGTAGCTTTTGGTTTGGGTGAAGTAGGAGTAGAGGCTGTTGATATTTCCTCCAGCTTGGTAGATAGAGGAACATCATTTGTAGTGTCCTTGCTATCTTCCTTGAGATCCACCATAAAACCATCTTCACCTTCCTTCAAAACGTCCTTAAGAAACATAGTCGGTGCTACCTTAACCTTCTTCTTTGCATCTTGAGCCTTGGCATACCAAGTGTGAACCTGGTTATTATTCAGCTTCTTAAAGTGATTTATGTCAAGAGTCTTCTTCAGAGGAACCACAATCTCTCCTGGTCCATCAATGAATGAGGACACATCCTTTCGCAAGACCTTCATCAGGGTAGTGATCAGATAACTATGATGGTAGATGGTAGAAACTTTGGTTAAATGATGAAGAATCATCACTAGCCAATTGAGTTGCTTGCCTTCTACCATATGGTAGATCACACACCTTTCGAAGTATGTGCAGCTTGAGAGAGAGCCCATTGTGACCGGGCGACATAGAGTGGTGGGCTGAGAGGGTGCGGAGATGAGAGGCGCGTCCACCGAGGTGTTTAAAAAGGGAGAGCAAATAACATTTTAGATTTGGTCAAACCCGTATCCGCCGTCTCTTAGTGTGGAGTCGCCACCTGAATTAACTCTTTCCAGGAATTAGAGTCCTATGAGGCTTAACATCCGGGGGATGACCCACCAAGACACAGATATTCGGGTCCAGGATAAGTTAATTATTTCTTATGTGATCACATTATATTACATCTACAGAAAACTTATTTTCTTGGTTATGCATATTCGCACTTAGGTTGTTTTTAGACTTTATATGCATGATTTATGTATTTCAAAATAATAAACCATCCACAATGCAAATTAATAAATCATCCACAAAGTAGTAAGTAAATGCGGAAAATAAATGCGAAAAATAAAGATTACAAGGTTTCAAAAAATCGGGGGATGCAATAGCCCGCTAACTTATTAATTACATTTTTAGTTAAAATATATGCGATACTCGAAGGAAAGTAAATCCTTGGCATACATCTAACCTGTATCCACAAAGGTTAGCATGAAATATGGCACATATGTTCGATTTGATTTTAGTGAGGCCCGTGTGGCCTGATTAAAACATCGACAGTTTAAAGTTGTTATTTTAAATAAAAATAGTTCATTTTTATTTACACGTATATTGATCAATTTTATTAGTGAAAATGATCTCATGGCATAAAGTGAGGTCTGTTATCCGGGAATAATTTTAATTCCCTTGATTGGGGTATTCTAAAAAAATAAAGAAAAGAAATAAAGATGAAGAAGAGAATTACAACATCATTTACATAAAAAGAAATAAAATATATTCCTAGGTCCGCAAATAAAATCAGAAAAAAGATGAAGTAGATGATGAGCTTGGAATTTGTAGTTCTAGGAACTCAAAGGCTTACCCTTGCGGTATGAATCCACTTCAACGTATCCGTTCAATCCCCGAGAGT
>CATIWQ010109203.1:0-35168 GCA_949673415.1 Euphorbia schlechtendalii
AATAGGTGAATTTCTCACAAAGAATTTTTTATATTTACAAGGATCCCAATCCCTTATTAGTTATTAGAAGAGTTCGTGTTATTAGTAGTAATAATTTCGTTTGAAGCTATTAAATATGAAAAAACATAATTGTAGGAATTACATATATAATTCTTTTTCGCTCTAATTTATTTGGTAATTTGGTTCCTTTATCTCGTTGATTCTTTTTCAAATTAGTATATACTTAACTCCCATTCAACAAATAAAAAAATAAAAAATCCCACTAATTATAGAAATTTAATGCCTTGTTAATCATTAAATTGCAATATTTTAAATAAAATATTTACGCAAATACATTTATATAATTAAATTACAATGGTCATCTTTTTATCCCAGATATGATTCGAATCCATAATCTTTGAATATACAAATTCTATCTCTACCAATATTAAAAATACAATTTAATTTGTAACAATTTAAATTGATCTAACTTGTAAGTAAGACCTTCATTTTTTAATTCGTTTACAGTATACTAAGAAGTTAAGGACTCAGGTCATTCGGAAGTTTTCATTTTCATTATTTTGACGCTGTCTAGTAAGCTCATCCCAACCAGTCAAATTAATTTTGTCCTGTGGTTATGCATATAGAAAAACAAAAGGAAAAAACAGTTTCTTAATTTAATTATGAAATTATATATGAAAAAAGAACACCAGACCGATAAAATAGATGCTAAACTGAAGTTGACTTATAAACAAAGCCAACAAAATTGTCGAAATCTAACATTACAGATACCATAAATAATACTTTCAAATTAATCTAATTTAAAATGCGGCCTAAACTTTTGACAAAAAATAGTACTCATGAACAAGAAGAATTAAATAAAAAAGACATAATAATTCAAGAAGGCTCGTTGTTTTGTTAAGATCCCTTCTTAAAGTTTATTTGACCCTTATTATAAGTTTTAAATAATTATAATATGATAAAATGTATACTAGTTTGTCATTTCAACGTTACATAATGTTAGTTTTTACTTAATTTAACTTTTCAAAAATATTATTTTCTTAATATATTTCTTTTCAACCAAAAACTGATTCATGACATTAAAGAATGACAAGTTAGTACATTTTTTACAAATTCAATAAATTATTTGAAACTTTTAAATATTCAAACAATAATTAAACCTTTAAGAACAAGTTTAAAGATTCTCCATATTAAGCATTTTTATTAAAACGCTTACTTAATAAATATATATCCATGGATTCCAAATTAGCAGTTGATTTTAATACAAAGTATGCCAACCAATAAATTATTTTTATTATAAATTTAGCTGCTAGCAACTTTTATTTATTTTATTTTATTTCAACCTCCACAATCTTTTATGAAAGTCAATGCTTAAATCTCCACCAAAATTGTTCGCTATTATTTACTCTATTAATCAGTTGCATTCTCCAATATGGGCCAATATTATTTACAACTGTAAAGCCATCTTCGAAAATCAATAACCATTGTTTATATTTGAATATTGTGTCACCAGACAAAATTATTACAAATATTATAATGCACTACGTACGTGTGAGATAACTGTTTTGGACTATAACGTTGACTTTTACACTGATATATCTTTCTTTTATTTGCTATTGTATAGATATTTAATTTGATTGGAATTTTATTGATTTATTGGTCAAACTTCAGATTAAATTTGTCATTAATATAACTACATCTACATTGTATATTTTCTCTGCTTATAAGTTGTAATGTAATTCAATCAAATAATCATAAAAACACTAATCAATCAACATAGTTTTTCTTTCCTTTTTTTTTAGTTTTCCGTATGATGTACTTATATTTTGTTTTTGTTTTAATTGCATTGGTATCTTGATTTGTTAAAGTCAACTCCAAACTGATTGATACTAACTTTGTTCCTTGTACCACTACTACAAATCAAATAAGCTAAGATTTAATAAATCAAAATTTAAGAAAAAATGAATAGATGTTTTCAAGAGGCATTTCTCCTTGTGATTAGTAATCTCCTCAGTGAATTTTGTATGTACTTCAATCCTCATGAAATAGGTAATTTGATCTATTGATTTAATATTGCTTCATATCCAAACTCGAAGATCGATCTCATAATTTTTTATTAGGATAAATGAGTCTCTTCCACTTAACCATGCCCTTTATATAAATTTATATCGTTGTCCTTTTTAATCAGCCAAAAAAGAAAGTGCTTTAAATATATAACCACTTTAACATGTTTGGTAAAACTAACTTATAGATAATCAAATTAAACAGTTAAAATATCGGTAAAACTTAACTTATAAGTTATAGGAATTTTTAATAGATTAAAAAGAACACGTAAATCCAAATTTTTTTATGTATCAAATTAAATGCATGTACATATTGCCTTTTTCCTAATCAATTCAAATTTTTTTTATTAGAGCTAGGAAATTTATATAATGTTTAAGCCAATTTGTAACTTTTAAATAATAAATTACTTACAAGTTAAGATATAAACTATGTATCTTTCAGTTTATACGTTAAATTTATTATTTACTAGTTTGAAATATGTATTTTACAGTATAAAAAACGTGTCAAGTTGACACTATTTTATAAAGTATGTTTAGGATATTTGAAAGCGATATTGAAATTAATTAGAATATTAGTTGTCATTTATCGAGTGCATATATCACATAAAATAGCAGCCCCTCAGGAAGGTTGAAAATGGGCTCCGAGAAAAAATAAGAAAAAAAAAGGTTGAAATTTGTTTTATTGTTGGGAATTTTGACTATATTCAATAATATTCTAGTAAAACATCTCCAATTAATCGGTACGATAAAGACTTTTATATTTGATTCAAAGTGGTTAGAAGATAGAACATTGATCTTCATTTAATTATATTAATTTTAAAATTAGTATGATATATATTTTAAGTAGCTTTGTTATCAATGTGTTTGAAACATTTTCTTAAATAAATAAAGAATCCAATTCAATTCACTTTATATACAATATAAAAAGTGAACTGATATATGAATGTTGTATATAAAGGGAAATGAATTGAATCATGTAAAGTGAATTGATATATGAATACTGTATGTAAATTCGAATAGAATTATTTTCGTAGAAAACAAATATATTTAAATACACACTTCAACCAATTATTAAATAATTCATCATTGTGAGAAATATCACAACAATTATCTTACTATCAGTGAAGTTTCTTGATTAAAAAATCGCATGGTTTATAGCAGTATAAAGTTAGAGATCGATAATTCAAATAAAGACAACTCAAATTTGAAGATACGAAGTCTAACAGAATATTATTGAACAGATTATTTACATATAATACTATTTATATTGCCATTGGCATAATAATTGCACGCTTCATGAAATCTGAGCGAAGCAGCCCTAATCCCATTAGATATTTTTCTGTAGTTCCATATCGACACTTGCAGAAATATGGAGATTAATAAAATGCGTTTTAAAAAATTGCATAACCCCCAAACAAAAAGTATTGTATTTACTTCCTATTCCAATATCAAATGTTCAACTACTAGATATATACTTCTAATAATGCAAGTAATAACCTTATTCCAACTACACATTTAAGGTTTCTATAAACTCACAATTATTTTTTGCAGTGGTATGGAAATAGCTCCTACTTTAAAAATATAGTATTAATTATTTTATGAAAAACAAAATAAACATGAAAAACATAGTAATTATAAAATTAAATATTTGATCCATGTTTTTTTAGGAAAAAGTACCGTAGATTAAATAGATTGAAATAGATGAACAACACAAAGAGGAAACCGAATCTAGCAAACCTCTATTACTTCATCGAAATGTACAACTCTAGCAATGGTTTGCACTACCAAATTAATGTCTCTAGAAATCAAACTAAAAATGATCAAAGTAAAACTTTGAACCGACACTCTACAATCTAAAACAATAGTAGTAAAACACAAATAGTTTGGTTGGTACTCCGAATTAAACAGAATCATATTATTCATCTCAATTACAATCTGTTGAAAACCAAAATTTTTCAACAACATGAGAAGTTAACCATCCCGACTTAGTCCCCACAAAATTACCTCCAACATTACGAACAATGATACAATAAGAAATCTTATCTCCATCATGAAAAACAACTGCCATTGATTTTAGGTAGACATAGCCAGTCGAATAACTGACCGAGGCCGAGTTTGAGTGAGCTGCCACACTTTATTATTCCTTGACGTCCATAAAGCCAATAAAATAAAAGTGACTTGCTGCCAGAAATTTAGAATCTCTATCTGAACCAACTTTCAAAGATATGCACAATAGAAACATTCAACTGAATAGCAAAATCATTGTCGAACAAAGCTCAAACTTGACGCGCATATTCTATTCCTAAGTTGCAATTCGGGTAGAGACAAAAATCCACAACATGCACTACAATAAATTCTGCATTTTATGACTATAATACGTCAAAGGAAGACCCAAAGTCCCAATGGAATATTTATATTCTAGAGCTTATTCCACAAGAATGTAATTATATGCAGATTATCAGACAGAATACAAGACAACTTACAATACGCACTTTTCACGGAGAAACTCTCATTTGCTTCAAAGGCCCAAAATGGTGTATACAATTTTAGTTGAAGAGGTAGCGGTGTACGGAAAATGAGTATGGTTTTCAAGATGAATTTGATTCATATTTAAGTTTTTCTTTTTATATGAAACCCTAATAAATGAAGTAATTTGATTCAATTTCGTTTTATATAATTTTTTGCAAATATTCTTATATATAAATAAATTTCTTATAATAGTTTATTAAAAAACTAATTGCATGTGTGCGCGTGCGTCTGTGTTAAAAAGTAAATCACTATACGCGATATATGTTAAAAGCAAATCAATAATAGTGTGACACGTAATATAAGTAGTGAAAAATCCAATCGTCTGGTTTTTTTTATCATAATGTAATCAGATATAAGCCACAACCGATAAAGTGGGAGAGGCAATTATACGTGATGTGCTTCTAAAAGCTCAAATAACAATACTTTATTTGAAATAACTTTGAAGGCTAAGTTATGCTTTCATTTCAAGCAATTAAAACAAATGAATAAAATACAACCAAAACAGAGAGGATAAAGAAATTGTATATTATAAATAAATTTGAGTTTTAAAGCTTCTCATTTGATTAATAAATTAGGAGCTGCCTAAGTTAGTGGATCACTATCTGTACAGTACCAACTTGGAGTATCACTTTTCTGGTTTCCCTTCAATTTTTTGTTTTTTCGGGTTTCGCAGATTTTCTTCTTACATTTTATTTTTATTTTTTTCGGTATTGAAAAGCTTTTTTTATGATGTTCTATAGTTTCAATAATGTTTTTGTCTATAAAAAAAATTTTTATGTTTAATTTTTTCAAATTATTTATTTAATATTTGACTTATCCAATATTAAACAATTAAAGGATTATAAATACTCAAAGTAAAGAAAATGTTTTTGTATTGTATGCATTTTTTAAATATTATTATTTATTACTGCTTTAAATAAAATCGATTCGTAAAATTGTGAGTTAAACTGCGCATTTGTTAATAAAAGTAGAGAAACATACTTTCTTTTTTATCCACCATTAGTTACAACTATGATCACTTCGAATCTAGTAAACTCATACAACGTATACACATTAATTTATCATATATTCTTTATATATATATATATATATATATATATATATATATATATATATATATATTCATATATATTCAGTATAATGAAATTGATAAATGGAATACCACACATACAATTTTAAGAAGTATAACTATAATAAAAAAAAAAAACATTTCAGAAAGGGATCTCAACGTAATAGCACACCACCACCGACGTCCATGTTCTCTTGTATTCTAAAAAGCCATTGATTGAGTTGACTCCTCACAAACTATAGCCTTTCAATTACATTAAATTATTGCGTTAAAGTCAGACCTATTAATAAATTTTTAATTTTGAACTAACATATAATCGCTATTACTTGTATTTGGCCTATAAATTAAGCACCAACACATAAAATCAAGAACCTCAAAAATAAGTCTCAAAATACCGAAAATACAGTTACCAATCAAAACAACATGAAGCTTACTTTGTATTTCTTCCTTTTCTTCTCTCTTCTATTGGTAAGTCTACTAATCTCTTCGTAATATAGTTTAATTAACAGCTAATGTCCATCTCATAAGTCATAACATATATTATTTTTGCAGCTTGTGAATCTCAACCACGCAAGAAATACACCAGAGGATTACTGGAACAAAGTAGTGAAAAATCAAGCTATGCCAGAAGCCATTAGAGGCCTGTTTGTTGAAGACTCAGATGCTGTAAAAAAGAGCCAATTTGTTAAAGAATTTGATACCAGATCCATTGCTGTCATTTACCAGAGCCGGGATGAGAAACTCACGGGAGAAAAAGATAATAATCATAATTGATTATTTAAGTATTGATAATATATGGACTATACAGTAACTAGTTGATAATTATTTGGTTGTGTGATTGATTAAGTAGTGTTGTTGTTGTATTAATTACTAGTATTTTGAAGCTTTTGGTGGTGGGATTGATGGCTTATCTTATTACTTCTTCTAAGCTTTTAGTATTCATTATTATTAGCAATTTCTGCAAAATCAATAGATGTGTTATGTTATGCGTAGAAAATTTAGTGTATTATATGTAAAATTAAGCAATTAAATTCAAGTGAATTGAAATTATGTTGGAAAGTTAATGAAGTATGATAAAATTCATATAAAATTAAGAATTAACAGATCTACAAAATCTGGGGATGTATATAAAGCTTAACGGGTCATCAAAGCTTCAAACTTCATAGATTCACACTTTAAGAAAAAATAGAAATCAACAGAGGTAGTTAACTATATATATTTGATAATTAATTTACTATTGGATGAGGTAGAAATCAAACTCGAGTTTTCGAGAGCTTTTTGAACTCTATAGAGGATTATATAATAAAATTATTTAAAAATGTTGTGCAATTTATCACCCTCTACTTATTCATTGATGCTGAAGTTGATGTCTGGGTCCTTATATTGACATCTACGTAATCATGATTAGCGAGTCATCTTGGCTAAAAGAAGGATGTGTTATTCAAAAAGAAGGAAAACTTCTTCAAATGTTATGATTTTAAGAATTATTCCACTTGCAACCACCTCAAAACCGCTAAAATACCAATATTCTTAATCACCATTACTAATACATTCTTTTTTGTAATAATTCTGTTTTCAAATGGAGTATGCTGTATGCCTGAAGTTTTTCCTGTGGTACATGTATAAATTGGAGACGATAGGAACAGTTTCAACTTTTCGTTTATTTACTCTTAATGAAAAATACATCCTATAGATAATAAAATGAAACTAAGTTTAACCATGCTGACTACTTCTGCAGACAAAATTTTGTAGTGTAGTGGAATTAAAGATTTGAAAGCGATACGTTCTAGTAGAAGCTATTTAATTCACATTATTTTTATTTATTGAATTAACATTATTGATCAAACTCATTTATACCACATGTATACCAAACACATATTACGTTCATTTAATAACCAATATTACAATAAGTTTCGTGGCAATGAACCATTTCTCATTACATAAAATGTTTTACT
Organism: Euphorbia schlechtendalii; assembly: GCA_949673415.1. NCBI lineage: Eukaryota > Viridiplantae > Streptophyta > Magnoliopsida > Malpighiales > Euphorbiaceae > Euphorbia > Euphorbia schlechtendalii. The sequence goes on from CATIWQ010109203.1 coordinate 7,617, forward strand.
TATATTTAAATCGTTGTGCAACCCACTCCAACCTTTTTACTTTTAAAGTGTTAGCGCAGTAAAAGCTACAAATGGTATTTTAAGAATTTGAGATGATAATTCGAGTGTTTTGTATCTTAAATAGCCCAATAAGGCAGTACTACACACAGCTTTGTAGTAGACCAAATGGTAAAGTTTCCCATTTTGAATGGAACCAGCTTATAGTGGGTCCTCTGATGACCCATAAAAACAATGGGCCGACGTAACAATCTCAAGATGATCAAAATCAGTTTTCATTGCAATAATGCGTTAGTGTATGAGGTTTCGGGTTGGGAGCAAGTAGAAGAAATTATGTGTCGGGAGGTTCCAAGCCTCTAACCTTTTCAACGGGTTCTTTGGTAGCTTTCTGGTTGGATTTCCTGCAAAGAAAGTCTTCGTTCGGGATTTTGGCGAAAACCCGCTTAAGTTAGTAGACTTGTAACGTACCTGACATGTGGGAGTAGGTTGGTTTTTATAGTAGTTGTGGCAATGATGGCCTAGCGGGCCCCACCAGTAAGGCTATGGCATGTGACAGGTCGTCGAAGGTCTTGTTTAGCCGTCGTTGCATTAATCGCATCGTGTTTGACTATCTTGCCATTCATGCATCTAAGATGTAAGGATAACGTCCATGTGGGGTTGTCGTGATGTGGGCCATGCCAAAGATGGTTTCGTCCCACGTGGCACATGGTTGATATCTCGTGTGATTGGTTGTTGCTTTTTGTGGCCTTCAACGGGTTCTTTGGTAGCCTTCTGGCTGAATTTCCTATAAGGAAATCTTTGACCGAAATTCTGGCGAAAACTCTCTGATGCTTAAGTTTGTAGAGGGAATGAGAGGTATTTGGAGAGTAATAAGTGAGGTTTGTAATGTATCTGATACGTGGGAGAACGTTGGTTTTTAGAGTAGTTGTGGCAATGATTATCAAGCAAGTCCCACAAGCATTTATGGTGTGTGGCAGGTCATCGAAGATATTGCCTAGCCATCGTTGATTAATTGTGCCGTGTTTGACAGCCTTGTCATTAATGTACTTGGGATGTAAGGATGGCGTCCACGTGGGTTGCTGCGATGTGGGCCACGTCGAATATGGTTTCGAACCACGTGGCACATGGTATCACTGGATAAAAATCATATTGGTTGAACACTTTCAGCTTTGTGCGTTCGTGATAATAAAAATGACCGAGACTTATGGGTAGGTTCACATTTCATTATTAGCTACAAATTTAGTCATATATCTTGTCAGATGAGAAAATATTTCACATGCATAATTTCTGCAATTGTCTTAAATTTATTGAGATATTAGATAACATCCCGATTAAAAATTCATTAATTTTTCTGAAATAAGATTCGACGTAAGATAAAATCATGTTAATGCAGAGCACAGTGTTAAAACTTGAAATGTATGATTTGTCACATATTTTCATAAATGTAGCAAAACGGTATTAAACATGGTTTAATACATCATCATTCTTCTAACTTGTCACTTTTTAACAACTTTATCCTTCAACTTTAAATTGTGCTTGCAAATCCTACGATATGATGAACCTTGCATTTAAAAAATCATCTCAACTTAGTAAAAGTATCGGCATGATGCGATTCTAACCCAAACTGAAAAATTGGCCAAAAGTGTCGGATTTTTAACTACTTTTCTCCCCGTGGAAAGTGTAAACAATAAATAGTTAAATACACAGTTGCTAGAAACAAACCACGGAAATGGTACACATCTTTTCCACTCTTTAGACCCCAAAACCCTCAACGAATTCATCCAATGGAGGAAAAACCGGCCGGAAGCGTAGCCACGGCGGGTTCGGAGTCACCGGCATCAGCCGAGCCCGCCTCTTCACGGCGCCGTGCGGGAGGGCTGAAGAGGAAAGTTAATGCACTTTCTTCGTCCAGCAATTCATCTACACCGTCGAAACGGCTAACGCGCGAGAAGGCTGCGATCTCTCACTCTCCGATCCACAACGGCGGTCCTTTAACTAGAGCGCGACAGAGCCCCAACAATTTTTCGTCTTCAGCTTCCTCTGCTGCTGCTGCTGGATTTAAGCTTCAAGAGAAGTTGGCTTCGGCCGCACAGGAGTCTGCTTCAGCGGCAGCCGCGAAGGAAGAGTTAATAAAGTTGGAGGAGTTGAAATCATCAATTGAGGCGGAGTTTGAGGTTATTAGATCTCGAGACTCTAATGCTCATGTTGTGCCCAACCATTGTGGTGAGTGTTTTGATGGCATGTCTTGGAAGTTCGAATTTATCGTTTTTAATCCTTGAAATTTGTCTCTTTTTCCTTGTTGGTTGCTGAGGAAGCTGAAGTCTGGCGTTTCAGTATGGTTGGTAAATCGTGTTCAATCAAGTCCCAATTTTGGTCTTACATTTTATGGAAAAAAATTGTTCCGTCTTATGAAACTTCCTTAATTGTGCTTTGTCATGGAACACAAGTTATTTTTAATGGCGTTGGAGCTAAATTGGTGTGTGCATTACTTTGTTTGAATTTGCTGGTTATCTACAATGTAAAATTTACTTTCCTTGCAATGATTGTTTCGTAATACCCTTTCTTTTCCTGTCATCAACTTTGTTTTTTTCTTTGCTTTCTTTAGTTAATTTCTTTGAAGAATCTGGTTATAATCATTTTATTTTTTTGAAGAGCATAACTTTGTTCTACTAGTGTGTAGTTTACTGAGGGTTCAGTATTTGGCGTTGATCAATGCATTTGTGGACTGATTGATTCTGTTTTCTTTTGGAAATTATATCTTGGATGCAGTCTTTTGATTTATGTTTACAACCATCTTTGTTGGGACAGATAAGAGACTACAGTGTAGCTTTTCTTGATTTTAACTTGGCTGGTGCCTCAAATAAGGTTTCTGACTCACTTTAGATTGTTCAGGAGTGGTAATTCTTGTTTCCAATTAGGACTGTACTGTACAGCTGAGAGCATACTCCCCTATAATACACGGACACTAAAAAACTTCGAGTGTCCCGTGTCGGACATGTGTCAGACACGCAATACTCTTCAGACACGTGTCCGACACTCCACTTTTGAAAGGGACATAACACTTGTCGAACATTTCCTGACACTTACAAGACACCTTTGAAACCGTATCTTTCACATTTGAAACTCGGATTTTGAGGAAGATTTTGTCCCTCCGCCCTTGAAAATGCCCCACCGACTTTATAAAAGTAGATCATACGAAAACCGTAATGGAAAAAAGTGAGGTTCTTTATGAAAAGAAAAAAGTTTTAATTAGGAAGATTAGGTTTAAAACATTAAATGTTCATTTACTTCGAAGCTCACGGAAATTTATATATAGAAATTAATCAAAATATAAATTAGTTGATGTACACTTGTTATGTACAAATATTTATGTGTGTGTGTATATATATATATTTATATATAATTTTTTTACTCGCCGTGTCCCGGATGTGTCCAAATGCGTACGTTTTTAAAAATGTCATGTGCTCGTGGCCGTGTCGTGTCGGACACTTGGGACATGTCCGTGCTACCTAGACAATCCCTAGTGGGAGCACCTTGATGCCCAGTGGTTTTACCAACTGAGCTAATGGGTTACTTATGAATACTTTGTCCACATAATCTTACTTGGAAACTCAAGTTTCATGTATTTTGTTATCTTTGAAATTTATCTTACTTGGAAACTCAAGTTTCATGCATTTTGGTATCTTTGAAATTTAACTTCCTCAAGCTCAAGTTTCTTAAACATTTGGTGTCAAAGTAGGATTTTAAGCAACTATATGAAGCATCACATTTTACACAATTAAGCGGTGTTGCTCTATTTCAATTCCAGGTTGGTTTACATGGACAAAAATCCACCCCCTTGAAGAACGTACATTGCCTTCATTCTTCAACGGGAAGTCCCAAATTCGAAACCCAGATGCATATATGGAGATACGCAATTGGATTGTGAAAAAATTTCATAAAAACCCAAATGTTCAGATTGAGTTAAAAGATGTGTTAGAGCTTGAAGTAGCAGATGCCGATGCAAGGCAAGAGGTGCTAGAGTTCTTGGACTACTGGGGATTGATTAATTTCCATCCATTCCCTCAAGTAGATTCTACTGCCGTTAATGATGATCATGGAGTGGCAGAGAAGGAATTGTTACTTGAAAAATTGTTCCGCTTCGAAAACATAAAACCAACTACTTCTGTCGTTTCCAAGCCTAACCTCTCAACTCCAGTCATGGCATCTAGGTTTTTTCCAGAGTCTTCATTTGCAGAAGAATTGTTGCAGCCTGAGGGACCATCAGTTGAGTACCATTGCAATTCTTGCTCAGCTGATTGCTCCCGCAAGCGTTACCATTGCCAAAAGCAGGTTTGTTGTTTCCTGGAACTTGTCTGTTACTTGCTGCAGATGGACCTAGTTATTCACCACTTGATTGAGTTATTGAGAATGTTACCTAGTCAAGACCACACATTATTTATATGCTGAACATTCTTGCTAGCCTTTTTATTTCAAAATACAGAAATCTCCTTTCTCACCTGTAATGTAATTTATGGTTCTGCGTGAGAAAGATGGAAAATTGGGAACACGCGCAAAACGTGATTTTAGATTGGTGGGGGGTAGCTAATGCATCATTTTTTTTAACTCTGAGATGTGGTATTTACATACTAGGATTTCTGCTGCTATATTGTTTGCTCTCAGAAAAATCCAATTTTATACACAATGCATCCAATTATTGTTGATATTTGTTGACTTGAGCAGAAGTTTCTTAGAATGACACACTTTTTAGATTGAAGCAGAAATACTTTATCTTCAGCTTATGGATTTCATTGAAACCAAGAGATCAGAAATATATGCTTGTGTCGGTGTAAATTACTATTTGTATTTAGATTCAATTATAGAATCAGCCATGGAGATCAGTTGAATGTTCCCATTGTTATTTTGCACAAGAGGCAATGCCATGATTGACAACTTACTGGCACTGACAGTAAGGTGGTGATAAAGGAATAAGTTCATGATCTTTAATTCTGATTGTGTTCTTGTTTGACAGGCAGATTATGATTTATGTGCTGACTGCTTTAGTAATGAAAAGTTCGGCTCGAACATGTCTTCATCAGATTTTATTCTCATGGAGCCTGCTGAAGCTCCTGGTTTAAGCAGTGGAAAATGGACAGATCAGGAGACCCTCCTTCTCCTTGAAGCATTGGAGCTTTATAAAGAAAATTGGAATGAAATTGCAGAGCATGTTGCTACCAAAACCAAAGCTCAATGTATATTGCACTTTCTTCAGATGCCAATTGAGGATGTCTTTTTTGATGAAGATGGTGATTTAGTTGCATCTTCAACAGAAAGCGCAGATCCACCTACTGTAGCTGATGACTCATCGGCAGTTACTAAAGATGAGACAGAAAGGGAGGATAAAACTGCTGCTAAGGAGGACCAACCCCACACTTCTCCTGTAATAGCTCCTAAACCCGAAGATGCAAGTGATGATAATCAAGAAAGTGTAAAATCTGACAGAGCGCATGAAGCAGTAATTGATGAGGAAAAGGTAAAAGATAGAAATGAAGTAAAGGCTGCCCAAGAAACAAGTGAGAATGTTGCGCTTAAAGCTCTTAGAGATGCATTTGAAGGTGTTGGTTATCTACCTACTTCTGAAAACAGACTTGTATTTGCTGAAGTAGGAAACCCGGTAATGGCTTTGGTAAGTTCTCTTCTGCTAAGATTGGGACATTTCTTCAAATAATTTATGAAACATTAGAGTTGTGTTGAATAATTAATGACTAATAATGATTAAATTTCTTCTGAAATGTTCGCAAAGCAAACTCAGCTCTGTGTTTATATTTGTCATCCTTTGTATCCCTGGTTTAACCGATGATTGGGAAATGGTCCCTGCCATCTTCCTCTTACCCCTCTCCTTGCATGGAAGTCTTTTCTGAATATGTGGAAGGTTATAAAACTTACTAATAAATCTGCAAGCAGTAAACCCATTTTTTTCCGTATCACCGTGTAAACTTTAGCATGTCTTTAAACTCACATGTTGTCTCTCTCTTCTCCAGGCAGCATTTTTGGGAAATCTGGTGGGAAGCGATGTCGCTACTGCTTCAGCATTGACATCTTTGAAATCCTTAAACAGTGATTCTCCTGGCGTGCAGCTGGCAACAAGGCACTGCTTTCTTTTGGAAGATCCTCCAGATTACCATAAGGAACAAGCAGGACTTGATAGGTACACAAAGCTCTTTCTATACTCAAATTTTTTTTCTTTTTCATATACGTCTTATGTAATGAGATTTGTGCAGCAGCACCATTGAAATGGCTCAAGATGCTCTGAAAGATAACCAGGACAGCCAAACACAGAAAGAAGATTACCCGACCTCAGTTGCAGATGGTGGAGATAAATCAAATAATCAGACCAAGAAAGATGAAGTTTCTACTCCAGAGAAAAAGTTGCAACCAGATTCTTCCAATGGTGATGTCATCAAGAAAGTAACTGCAGCAGATGATGCAGGCAAACCTGGTGATGTTAAGGAGTCAAGTGAATCAGAGGTGCAAAAAGCCTCCCTGTCTGAACGTGCACCAAGTGCTATGAGCACAGAAAAGTCTGCCAATGTCTCTAAGGATGTGGATATGGTCTCTGAATCAGTATCTTTACAAAATACTGAGACTCGTCAATCAGTTCCATCAGTTTCAGCTGAAGAGCCCTCTCAAGCTGTCGAGGCATCAAAATATGCAGTTGACAAGGACTCCAATCCCCTTCCTGGAGAGAAGAATGAGGAATCTAAACTGGTTAGATCAGATTCCAAGGGAGACCACTCTCAGCCTACTGAAGCACATAAAGAAGTAGACATGATGTCTTCCCTGCCTTCAGAAGAAAAGGAGCCTCAGCAACCAGTTGCATCAGATCCCGTGATTGAAAATGGATCAATTAAAGGTATCTCTTCTCTCTCTCTCTCTCTGTGTATGGCGTATGGTGGAAGATCAAGTTGTAGTGTTGATGATGGAACTCAAAATGTACAAAACTGAGATTTGATTATTTGGAATGCAGTACATGCGATGCATTAAACTCCTCTAATTTGACTGGACTAATATGACCTCAATTAATCTCATCTTTCAAGTTTCTCTGTCCAAGTTTCTTTTCTTCCTGTCAAATTGATATCCTTAGTCTTGTTTTTGTTTGCAGCTGAAGGCATAAAGGTTGATAAGAATGAGAAGCCTGATAGTAAGGATCTTAAAGATGATCATGACATTCATAAAGTAAAGCGTGCTGCAGTTTCTGCTCTGTCAGCAGCAGCTGTAAAGGCAAAAGTTCTTGCAAATCAGGAAGAAGACCAAATTAGACAACTCAGCGCATCATTAATAGAAAAACAGGTAGTTTCATATGCTAGAGGGCTCTCTCATTTATGCATCTATAAATTGATTATAAAAATTCAAAATATGTTTTTATTTTCAGTTGCATAAGCTAGAAATGAAGTTAGCTTTCTTCAATGACATGGATCATGTAATAATGAGGGCCAGAGAGCAACTTGACCGGTCAAGGCAGAAGTTGTATCATGAGAGAGCACAGATAATTGCAGCTCGACTCGGGATGCCACCATCCTCATCTAGAGCAATGCCACCTATTTTACCCACCAATAGAATTGCAGGAAACTTAGCAAACTCAACTCCTAGGCCTCCTATGAGCATACCTTCTCAAAGGCCATCATTTTCGAGGCCTATGGGGACGATGCCTCCAATCCCCGCTAACCCTCTTATGTCAACAACTACTACTGTAAATCTAGCTCGGCCTTCTGGCCATGAGACTAAGTAGTCTTTCTTAAGGTGGCATGTGAACAAAGTCTATTGATTTTTTGCACTCCAGTCAGTCAACACCATTAGACCAAGTAAGTTTCCTTTCCCATGATTATTGTTTTATGAACTGACAAAGTTTTGAGGTGCTATTGTGAACTTGAAATTCACCGACTGTTTACAACCTAAATTGTGAACTTTGAAACTTGAAATTCCTCTGTATGTGTAAGATCACATTGGATACACGAGTATGAAATCGTGAACTGTCTTTTGTGTCTCGTTTGAAACCATTTGCTTTTAAGATATGCGTGTAAATGATGAAGGAAAATTCACGTTTAACCCAAATTCTAGAATGCATTTTGCATATACATTTGATTATTCATTGTAGGTATTTCAAGTTCAGGCATTGCACTGATCAAATTATCACTTGATTGCAAGTTTTTTTACTCAATGTATCTGATCAACCAAAATTGTAAATGATTTTAAGTCCTATTGTTCCATTCCAAAGTGGTCTTTAAACAAATTCACATGGGGATACCTTTTGTATAACAATATCCTGGACCAGGCTTGTTCCAAATTTCCAATATGGTCTAAATTACTGTGTTAACTTCATTTATTGTTGCCAGATGTATTTTATTACTGCACATGCATCACTAAATATTGTTTTTACAAAAGCTGCATTCTTTTATTATTGCATGGATGGCTTCTTAGAATAGAGAACTAAAAACAGTAGCTGATAGTTTTACTTCTTAAACTCAGTTAATATATGTAAGGTAGGTGTTTGAGGCACGAATTTAGCTCGAGCATCAAAACCAGCAATCTGAAGAAGGCATGTACATTTAGTTGCTAAATTATTGGAGAACGAACTATGTGGCGTCTTTCACAATGAAGAACTGTTGATCTAAAGACTTTGTAGCTAAAAACGCTGACATGGAGTTCATTAACATTGAGAGCGTTTTCTTAGAAAGTTTGGGGATGAATCTAACTTGCTGCATGGAAATCTCTGATGATTGTGATCTTTGTGAGATTTTAGTGGACATACTAATTTAGTGTTGTTTAGTCTGTAATGATCCCTAGTAATTATTTGTTGCTGCTCCAAAACTATTGGCGGGTAGTTGCATACTTGGAATGTGGAATTTAGATTAACAAATATTTTCTCTGCCCTTAGTTTCTTTTTCTTTTTCTTTCTTTCTCAGTTGATGATCTACATTGTATCATGATTTACTGTGAATGGCACCAAAGAATGGTACATGGTGCAAAACTTGTGTTTGGAACATCAGTTACAAATTGCATATTGGTCTAGACCTCTCTGAACTTATCCCTAAAAGTACATTCACCTTTTGAATTTGCAATAAGTGCATGGGTTTGACTCTTCAATATCATGTGTCAGCTTATGAATGCAGAGTGAAAAATGAATCTTTGAAAAGTTAAACAAATCATAAATGGACACGTGGCATTGAGGGGTACACCGGTACACTTTTTGCAAGTTCAAAATTATTTGAAACTTTTGAAAATTTAGGGGGATATGAACGTTGGGGGAGAATTTCAGGGGTTTCCTGATACATTTAACCTTCCAGTTCCCGATTAAAAGATAAGATGAATTTGCTGTCTGTTTTATGGTCAAATCTAACCTAAATAGATGAGAAGTCAATTCTTTATTTTGTGTTTGAAATTTTTATTCCTAAAAGAATTCAAATTCATTTAGTATAAAATATTTACAGTTTTTCTGCCTACTCCGAACAAGGGGTTAAAGCACAGATAACAATTTTTGTTGTAGCATCAGAGAACAAAAGATGGTAACTTAGGCACTTACCAGGAGGCATTTTAAGCATAGATTGCAACTAATTTCCTTGTGTGAGTTCCACCATTCCACCACCTTTTTATACATGGCAATTAGCAAGTAGAGTTGTCTTGTGTGACAAGTAGCTTGCCTAGTTCACAAACTAGTGCCTATTTGATGTTACTGTTCAAATATACTCAGAATAACTATCATCATTGATACTTGCCGCCATTCCAGATTGCCAAGGAGTATTCATCATCAATCTTCGCTTCATTTGGTAGAACCGATGCAGTTCAATGCAAATATTTGACAACATAGATAAATACGAAAGCTATACTTACTCCAACAATGCTTGTCAAAAAGAAAATAAAAAGAAAAGACTCACACCAGCTACAGTTTAGATCCTAATAATCCTTTTGGAAGTGGCTCCATTTTTGTTGAAGCTGCAATTACAGTTATTTGGGTAATTATCGACAATGACACTTACGGAATCAGCTTGTAGATTTCATCAGATACTCATCCAGCAGTAAAAGCATATTCTATATTTTGATTTACTTCCCGAACACTCCGCAATACCCCGAAGGTTTAACAAGCTTTACATAAAGAATGTTTATAGTCATTAAATATCTTGGAAATCTGAATGCACAAAAGCCATTAATATTTGACTTCCCAACAATGACGATATGGCGCCTAAAATGAAATCCAAAGCGACCTGAAGATATCACAGCAGTTTCACATAGTGGAACCAGAAGACCGATTTGTTTCCCACAAACACTTATGTATACAATAACCTCGTACATATCAATAGAAGGTCTAACACAATGGTGCAAATCGCATTAAAAACATCAAAGACGTATCACGAAGCTGACGAATCGAGCCAAGTGTTTAGCATTCACATCCAGTAGACCTAGGCTGACTGCTAGCACCGACATCAATGGTGTCTGGCAAGTATCTACAGATAACATCCCAAGAAGTAATATAAGTTTCATTATTATGTTCACATAGAACTTGGATTGTCAAAATCAAAATTAAAACTATTCCATTCCCTTCAAGCAAAATTTCTATAATTGATGAAATATGATATTTTCACTCTTTCAGAACTAAAAATGCTACGGTATTGAGATATTTCTGATGTGCTATAGATCATTTTCTATTATCATATATGGTGAAAAGGAAATAGTCATTGTAAAGCAACTTACATCTCTTCCTCTTCCCCACTCTTCAAGGCATTCTTCGCTATGCATTGGAAAGCTTCTTCAACATTGATGCCCTCTTTCGCAGAAGTCTCAAAGTATGGTATATTGCCTTTTGAGGCACACCACGCTCGCGCCTTTTTCTCTGAAACCTGAAGTGCAAAAAGAATCGGAGGTTTATATGCACAAGAATATGCAGAGTCATGCATTAATATACAGGTAATCAAAATACATACCACTCTACTATTTCCACCATCCACATCAACCTTATTGCCAAGGACAACAAATGGGAAATTCTCTGGATCTGAAGGGCTTGCCTGCAGATACGTAATATTTCCGGATTCAAAATCATCCATATATGACTAAAACATCGATGTTATTCAATTAAATTGAAGTTGCTGTCAAAATCGAATTACCTGAATAAGGAACTCTTCCCTCCAGTTATTGAGGTTATCAAATGATTTCATTGAATTAACATCATATACTAGAACACAGCAATCAGCACCACGGTAAAAAGCCACTCCAAGGCTTTGGAATCTCTCCTGGCCAGCTGTATCCCAAATCTATAAAAAAAAATAACAGAGCTAAATATATGGGTACAGCAACTGGCACAACCTATCAAATGGCATGCTAGGCAAGCCACATAATTTAAAAGCACCGACCACACTTTTTATTCCTATTCACCATTCACATCTTAATGGTATACTATACATACAAGCAAACAGTAGCTGATGCAGTACCAACTGCTAGCAATTACAAAAGAAATGCAAGCATATAATATTATCTCCAAGTGTTCTAATTACAGTAATGCAATGGTACAAGTTGAATTGGAAAAATCAACTTAGCTCACAAAACTATCAACAACAACAAACTTAGAACCAGACATAAGGGAGATGAAAGAACTCCAACAAATCAATGACCAATTTACCCACTTTTGATTAGAGTACCATAAGCATATCTTTACCATGTTAAAGTAGGAAAAAGTGAACATATTTTCAGAGGGAAATCATATAATGTTGGGTTTAAATATAGTAGAGTGATAGTTAAGAAAATCGCTAAGGATAAGCAGAGAATCCATCTCAAGGATATATTCAGTATGTGACAGTAATAAATAATAATATTAATAATGGCCTCTTAAGGAACACTATGACAGTAGTACCTAACTGTTTTCAAATATGTGATAGTTCAAATGGCCTGATAATTTTAGTTTTACTGGATAGCAAAATATCAAAAAAATATTCAGCATAAAAGAGTAAATGCAAAAACGTTTAATATCATTGTATTATTGTAAAAGTATCAGGCAAAATGATTGACACTGTTTTGGCATTGTAGAGCTAAAAGTTTAACCATGCCTCATATTCAACTAGTTAATCAGCTAGATGACTCCTTTTCATTGTAAGATCTCTGAAATATCTAATTATTGAAAGCGATTTCAATAACCTAAATCTAGGTTAAGCTACCATACTTCAAAATATGTACTCTCAAGATATTAAATGAAAAACTACAGCAATGGGATAAAATGAACAGCTAGAAATTGTAAAAAAAATTATTCATTAGATGAGAAGGTCCAAACAGTTGCTAAAAGATGGACCAGGAAAATAATACATGGCATGTGTGGAAATATTCCCTCATATCACCACACAAATAAAAGTAAAAGCCTCAAAATTTCCAGCAAAAATGAAGTCCGGGAGCATCCCGTATTCTTTGAGCGGAACTTCCTGGACTGTAATCATACGCCTAGAGATTTCCAGTGACATTTTACTAGACCAGTTTGAATGATTCAGCGACAGTCCACAGCAAGTGTTGTAATTGATTTATGAATTGTTTATAACTGATCCACCACATATATGCCCAGCCAAATAAAGTAAGCGAAGTTATAAGCCATTGAAGCCCCCCCCCCCAGTTCACTACCTCAATAATCTATTGTCTTATCAGAGTCCATCTTATTTTTCATGTAGATACCTTTAAAACATAAAATCAAGAAAGAAAAACTAATGCTAAGATACAAAATGGCACTGTGTTGCTGCAAAAGGCAAGAAAAGATTCAAACATCTAAACAACTCTTTCCTAACCACTAAAAAGTACAAACTCACTCTATAAGTTCCAATATTCCATGACAGTAATGGCACACTATATAGTCAAGGAGTATAAACACACCAAAACTCTTGCACTTACAATGAATGCACATGGCACTGTTGTGAATAGTGTAAGCCAGGTACATATACTAACCTGTAGAGTAAATAGTCTGTCTTCAAACTGCACTTCTTTAGTCAAGAAATCAGCTCCAATTGTTGCCTTGTATTGATTGCTAAACTTCTTATTTACATATCTGAGATAAAAGTTAAAAAGAACAACAAGGGAAGACAAAGTTGCAACACTCAACCTATTTAAGCAAGGCATTTTATCCGCCAAACTAAACAATTATAAATCACAAAGTCCATGATCAATAACTGAGGGATACTGATTCATCAAAGAGGTCTTGCCCACCCTGCACAAAATAATTAAATGTGACCCAGTAAATTAACCTTTTAACAAGAACAGCCCAAGAAAAAATCACAACAAAAAGAGATGCTTATAGTTTACCCAACAAAAAGAATCATTCGTCCATATAATCTCACAGATACACAATTCGCAGTAAAATGAACCAAAAGGTCAATACTTATCGGCAAAATAAATAAGGCTAACAATAATTAAAGCAGTTAAAGCCTCAGATTAATGTTCCAAAAAATATCCCAACGTAAAATGAGAAAAAGGAACCACGACTGAAATGGAGTATCCACCCCTTCATTTGAGCCAAAATAAATCCTTAACCAACCAGATAGGAAAACGAAGCAAGTGAAACTAATAAGGCTCAGAAAGCATACGATCTCGAAAGATCCGCCTAATCTACCAACAAACACAAAAGATTTCAGCACATACAACTTCTCATTATTTTCAAAGAAATCAACATAGAGAAATCATTCATGCATGAATAGGCTTTACTAACCCGCTATCGCCGAGGATGATGACCTTCAAAAGAGTTCTACGTCGAGAAGGCATGATAATTTGATATCAGAGTCACGATTTCGATCGATCTGTTTAGGGTTCTTCGTTACTGTATACCGGAGAAGACGGAGAAAGAAGAGTGAATTTTCCCCTTTTGTGCTTGATTCTACGAGACGAAGACGAGCTGTTTGATTATTATTTTTCACTTTTTTAGGTAGAGAAGTGTTTGCACTTTGGTTCGGATACTGCTCGCCTTTGGAAAGCTGGTAATTACCTGTAATTTCAATTTTCATTTTTGTCCGTGAATATTCCTATTTAAATAAAATATTCTAATTTGATGTAGAATTCTCCACTGACTGGTGGGTGACCTCAAGGATCATTATAAAACTAATATGTTGATTCCGTACCATATAATCGTATTATCCATCCGATTCAAATCATAAAATGAATTATCATCAATAACTTATACAGGGAATTATACCGGTATATAAGAATCATATGAAAAAAACAGTTATAATTAAACATAGCTCAAGTTGCATTCACGTGACAAAAAAATGTACTGATATAAAATGAAATAAACGTAAATTTTGTACCCGTATAATATAGATATGAATATGAATGATTTTTACATGTACATTTTTATTAAGAAATTAATAATACCATATAGTCATTAATTAAATCATCGGTTATTTTATTTTGTAGCTTTTTTCTAAGTAATTCTTTTATTATTATATGATATTTTATTATTTTTAAGTTTCATTTTGCGTATGTATAACATATTTTTCTTTAATATGCGTTCATATAAACAACTCACGCATATATAACACTCGCAAAAATAAAGCTAATGAACTATAATTTTAAGAAAGAAAACTCATATAAAAAGGAAAATTTTACTGCGCACATAAATTGTTAATAACATTCATAACGATTCATAAAATATCTGATTTACAATGTATTAAAAAATTTATTTAAAGAATATCAATAACACAATGAGGTATATATTGCAGTGTGTGTGTATATATAATATATATGTGTGTGTATATATATTCTAAATTTCCTCATACATTCTATATGATAGTATTAATGAGTAATTTCAATATTGTAGTCCAATATGTGATTTTGATAAGTCTATGTTTAACATGTTTACGTATTTACAATATTTAAAGAAAAGGTTTCAAGGACCCTACAAGCAATATAATGGATTCATCACTATATATATATATGATAGGGCGATTAATATTGATGAGAAAATAAGTTTGCTGAAAATGTTTTGTCTCATTGTTATTAACAATAAAAAAAATAGGAATATAAGAATATATGACAGGCATTGTTAATAGTAGAGGGTATAGCATAAATGTAGGGGAAGAGAGATCAAATGATGTCTTAAAAGGCAACAATTTTTCCAAAAATGTCGGAAATTGAAGCATTGTACATCTTTCTTCACGTAACTATTACCATTGCATGCTTTTCTTTCCACCATTTGAGAAATAATTCTGATTGTAAATTAGGCATCTAGATCAATTACTCGGAGGAGCGGTGGGGTTTATCCGGCACTTTTAAAGGCATTATCTGTCGGAATTTCCTGTCATGTCTTCCGCCCCACCGCCAAGTAATTCTTCATCTCCTCCTCCTCCTCCGTCTACAGATTCGCCACCACCACCTCCATCTGATGACGATTCTTCATCTCCACCACCTCCACCTTCGGATCTAAAAACACCACCTCCACCATCTAGCGATAGCTCAAATTCTTCGTCGCCTCCACCTAGCGATGACTCAAATTCTTCATCGTCACCACCTCCACCATCTAATAATAACTCGAATTCTGCGTCTCCACCACCCTCTTCTTCCAATAAAAACTCACCCCCTCCACCACCTAATGGTAACAATAATAGCAATAGTGGAAGTTTGTCACCACCACCTCCTCCACGCTCAAAGAGGTCACCGCCGCCGCATCGATCAGTGGAATCTGGATCAAAATCATCAAATAACAATGAAAATGAAATTAGCATCTTACCTATTGCGATTGGAATTGGAGCCGGGGTGATAGTGTTGCTATTGCTTGGATTTATTGCATGCTTATGTACAAGAAAGAAAAAGAAAAGAGAAGATAGTGGTTATTATGCAGATGCTCCTCCACCCAATAGTATGTTTTTCATTCTCTAAAGTGTTTTTTACAAAATTCTTAATGTTTTTCTAACTTTTAATCCTCAATTTATAGGCCTTTGACATAGTGAGTCGTATTGTTAAAGAAATTAATTGTTTTACCAATGAAGAAATCAACAATTAACATTTTGATCCAAACCTTAGCAATAGCATCTTCCTTTTTGAATTCTGTTCGATAATCATTTTTATTTTACTTTTTGGATGATCTTAATTATTGTTAAAAATGACATCTTGTGGGACTTGGATATTTCCAAAATTTTATGGATCTTTGAACTACATGGTATTTCAATTCGACTTTCAATTCTTGTTGAGCTCCTAGTCAATGAAGTACATCACCACCAATTAGATTAAAGATGTTTATTTTATCATTTGTGAAATTTCATTTTATATACGGCAAGTGATCGAATAATTCACATTTTTATAATTTTTTTTAAAATTACGCAATTATTATATAGAAAGAAAAATCTCTGATCGTTATGGGTTGGATTCAAATCTAAAACCTTTCTAGAGACAATAATTTCAGTCTTAACTACCAGGTTAATACATTAATCATTGCTTTATATTTTAAAGTAAGCATTATCTCATGCAATTCCTATATAGTCACAAAAGACATAAGCTTTCAAAGTATTGAAACAAAATTCGAAACTACTTTTGCATGGACTTAACAATTAAGTCACTATAAAGTGAAATCGAACTCATTTAATCCAAAATCAACTATTTTATATTCGACCCATCTTTAATATTGTTAATCATTTACATGTAGGCGGTAAATATTACAGCACTCCAATGCACAACAATAACTGGCATAACAGCAACCAATACACCACCGACAAAATGGGAGGTGGCTTACCGCCGCCACCTGGCACATACGGATCTTGGCCATCACCACCGCCACCTCCACCGCAATTCAACACCGGAATATTAAACAGCGGCGAAATGAGTTCGAGCTATTCAGGGCCACACGGTCCAGCACTGCCTCCCCCTCACCCAACCATGGCTCTTGGGCTCTCACACAGTAGTTTCAACTATGACGAGCTAGCCCAAGCCACAAATGGGTTCGCACAAGCTAACATATTAGGGCAAGGCGGGTTCGGGTACGTGCACAAAGGCGTGTTGCCCAATGGAAAGGAGATTGCCGTTAAAAGTCTTAAAGCCGGAAGTGGTCAAGGTGACCGTGAATTTCAAGCTGAAGTTGAGATTATTAGCCGGGTGCATCATCGGCATCTTGTATCGCTTGTTGGATATTGCATCTCCGGCGGTCAACGGCTACTTGTTTATGAATTTATGCCTAATTCTACCCTTGAGTTTCACCTTCATGGTAATTTTAGTTTTGTTATCCAATGCATTTTTCGTTTTCAGCTTTAATTTATTTTTTATTTAATTTTTTGATATTTATGTTTCGGGTTAACAACTATATATGAGAATGCATAGCATATAATTCAGGTATCCAACTTAAATCTAACAGGAAAAGGTCGCCCAGTCATGGATTGGCCCACAAGGTTGAAAATAGCCCTTGGATCAGCTAAAGGACTCGCTTATTTACATGAAGATTGTAAGTCAATTTTCTGTTCGATTTTTCGATGTTATGCTCTTCTTTATTTATTATGGCTCTAATTTAGGTAATTTTAGGTCATCCTCGCATCATCCATCGAGACATTAAAACAGCAAATATTTTGCTTGATTTAAACTTTGAAGCGAAGGTAAGTTCATTTAGTACATACTTTCAACTGATCAATGTAGAGTTTACTATACACAATATGTTAATGAATATTTTAGATTTAGTTGCTTCATGATCATATGCTAAACTTTAAGTTTATAACTTATCAGGTGGCGGATTTTGGGTTGGCTAGGCTATCTTCAGACACTAACACTCATGTCTCAACTCGTGTCATGGGAACTTTTGGGTGAGAAATTTGTCGTAATTATTATAAATGAAATGTTAGTTTGTTGCATTAGATAAAAAATGGAATGGTAAAAATATTGTGATTCTCAATCTAGGTACTTAGCTCCGGAGTATGCATCTAGTGGCAAGCTTACGGAGAAATCAGATGTTTTCTCCTTCGGTGTCATGTTATTAGAGTTGATTACCGGACGCCGACCAGTGGATCTGGATTCCGATATGGATGAGAGTTTGGTGGACTGGGTAAGGGATTTTTAAGCTTAATTCTCTGCCTCCTAAATGATTATGGAAAATATTATAATCCCCTTAATTTATTTCATTTCAAACTATTCATATAAAAATTTAATTGGTATTTGTGCATTAATAGGCTAGACCCTTATGTACAAGTGCGATGGAGACCGGAAACTTCAGAGAGTTGGTTGATCCTCTTTTGGAAGGTAATTATGATTCAGCAGAGTTGGCACGCATGGTGGCATCTGCCGTTGCATCCATTCGACATTCGGGTAAAAGACGACCTAAGATGAGTCAGGTAAGAAACCGTTATGGTTAAAATAATTCACATGAAATAATTGTTATCAAAATTTTGTATCATGTTGATTTTGGTTTTTTTAATATGAAACAAAGATCGTCCGAGCAATGGAAGGAGATGCATCATTAGACCAATTAGAGGATGCAAAGCCAGGACATAAGTCAACACTTAGCTCAACTTCAAGCAGTTCCGATAACGATAATTCAACATATGGTGCAGATATGAAGAAGTTCAGAAAGGCGGTAATGGATAGCAATGAATATACTAGTAGCGAATTTGGCCATATGTGAACCCTAACCCTTGAACATATAAGCTAACTTCTAAACATGGCTGCAATCGAAATTAACTTGGGTTTCTAGTTAATTAGCCACGCCTCTATTGTTCAGACTTATAGCTAACATGCATAAAAAAAATTCTATTCATTCAAAATTTTTACCTAAAATTGTTATTTATATTGCTTTTTTTCTTGCTTACATGGTTTTCATTGGTGGAGTTCTTGTGTATTGTGTACATTTGATTCTATATACATTTGGTGAAAAAAGATGCTTGTTTTTTCTTAATTTTGTAGTGTATGCATGTATATAAGCTCATGTATGCATAATTCCATGCCGGATTAGATTATCAATGCTAAAAAAGGATTCCGTGCTGGATTAGATTATTAATGCTTAAAAAAATGTCACTGAGCTTTGTTTCTCTACTTTTATTTAGATGATCTTGTAATAATATTCGCTTATTCGTATCTAATACAATATTATTAGTTAAATGTTTCCACGTGAAAATAAGAATCATATACTAAAGCCATGAGCTTAAATAAAAAATTGATTTAAGACTTAATATATATTTGTCTCTTGAGTTCAACCTAATAAGCTTAATGTCTCCTTCAATATTGTTAAAATATCATACCAGCTCCTTAAACTTGCTCAAACAATATTTCATAAATCTCTTTTATGTTATGTGGTAAATTGTATCATTTTGTTAATATTTAATCTGTAATTTTTTAAAAAAAAAATATTTTTACAGCTGGAAGAAAGTCATACATTTAACCCCAATTCAAAGTTTAGAAATGTAGATCCGAACAAACAAGCTTTAAGTTACGAACAAAGAGGTTTAACGTTGCGTATACCATCCTCGTAGCATTACTATTACTTTAAAGCATCAAGTTTCCCCTTTTAACACTATACAATTGTTTAAAAGATGATTTTTTTATGATTCAATGGAATATGATATAATATGATACGATATAATTTTTTATAAGAGAATTTGTTTACGTGATATTGTAATTTAAATTTAATTTGATGAAAAATTATAATGAACCATCAAATCGATGAAACTAATTTCATGATTATTGTAATCATGGAAAAACCATAAATATTAAAAAAAACAAAGAAAAACAAGAGATTTTAACATAATAAAAAACAATGAACCCGCAAAATTTAAAAATAAAATTCTAAATTTTTAGCATTGCGTTATTAAAACAGAGGGAAGGAGAGGCTTCACACCCCTAGCGGGATAAATATACAGATTCGTGCATCTATAAAAACGATAGCAGATCCTTACGAACGATCGATTGACACTGGATAGCAATGGCTCAGCCTCTCATAAAGAAAGACGACGACCGTGATGATGAAGGTATGTTCACCAGTTTTTATCTGCCGAGGATCCGATTTCCTTTTTAAATTCTTTGCTTCGGTTTTTTTAATGCTGAATTCGGGGCTAATTTTGCGTCATCATAGGCTGCCAGCATTGGATCAGTTGTTAGCTTCGAGATCTGTTTCATGCTTGCTCTTGTGAATTTTATCCACCCCGAACGGGTCGAATTATTTAGAACTCATGCCCTTATTTTCGTTCGTTAGTCATAGTTTTAGTTGATCTGATCTCAGGTTTTGATTCTCCTCATAACTGATCCTTCCTTGGGATTGGCATCCGCTTTCTAACGCATGATTGTCGCAATTTCTATTTAAATCTAGCGTAAGCATTAAAATGTGCATTGTTAGGATACTTGTATAATAAGTTCAACATATATTGTTGCAACATGTGCCATTTCTTATTTTGCAAATTGATATTCGAATAACGTAACTCTTCATTGACAAGTGAATTGATTGAGTGGTGGTGTATTATCTGTTTGGCACTTCTGCCTTCTCACTGAATGTTCTTACTAATTTGGCTGATTTGCTTTTCTGTGATAATGTTATCCTAATTTTTTGTAGTGATTTACTACAATGACGAGCATGTTAACCGTCATATCTTACTTTGGAAGAATAAATTATATCGTGCAAGATTGTTTGATATTTATTCATGGAATTATAATTGGTCAGTGTTATGAGATGACTAACATGCATGATTCTGTTTTGTTTATTTTTTACAGCGGAGTATTCACCTTATTTGGGACTTGAGAAGGGTGCTGTTCTTCAGGAAGCTAGAGTGTTTAATGATCCTCAACTTGACCCACGAAAATGTTCTCAGGTTTTTTTTATTTCTATTGCCTCATTCTCTGTTTGTGGTGTGTCAAACATCCCTGGACCTATCTAAGGAAAAAGAGTGCTCAAGTGAGATTGTATATATATGCATGTATTTATATATTTGCTGTTTTTGCTTGCAGGTCATCACAAAGCTTCTATATCTTCTGAATCAAGGAGACTCATTCACCAAGGTCGGGTTTTTCTATTTATGAATTGATCCTGTAATGACCTCTTAGGCCACGCATAAATACTTTATTAAATTGCGATTACATATTATTTATGTGAATATCGTATGATAATGATAACTTGTCTAAATTGTGTGTTTCTGCATTGTTCTAACAGGTTGAAGCCACAGAAGTTTTCTTTGCTGTCACAAAACTCTTTCAGTCAAAAGATGTAGGCTTGAGGAGGATGGTCTATTTGATGATTAAGGAATTATCTCCATCATCAGATGAGGTTATACATTGTGTTTTAAACTTTTAATGTTCATCCTCTATTTGTGAATTAGTAAAACTTAATACATTTATATAGATACTGACACATTTTGTTCTTTTGAAAGGTCATCATTGTCACAAGCTCCCTTATGAAGGACATGAATAGCAAGACTGATATGTACCGTGCAAATGCTATTCGCGTGCTTTGTCGAATAACAGATGGTACCTTATTAACTCAGATCGAGCGTTATTTGAAACAAGCTATTGTCGACAAGAATCCCGTGGTTGCTAGTGCGGCCTTGGTTAGTGGGATCCACTTGCTCCAGGTAAATACTGAAGCCTTTTGGATCTCATTTTTTTAATTCAAGAATTTGAGCTTGACCAATTGTTTTTACGTCTATGACAGACTAATCCA
Source organism: Euphorbia schlechtendalii (assembly GCA_949673415.1). Lineage (NCBI taxonomy): Eukaryota > Viridiplantae > Streptophyta > Magnoliopsida > Malpighiales > Euphorbiaceae > Euphorbia > Euphorbia schlechtendalii. The sequence goes on from CATIWQ010109203.1 coordinate 29,218, forward strand.
GAGATAGTTAAAAGATGGAGCAATGAGGTTCAGGAGGCTGTGCAGTCAAGAGCTTCCCTTGTACAATTCCATGCACTGGGTTTACTCCATCAGGTGTGGTATTTTTTTATTGGTGCTTAAATTGCTATATTAATATTTTCATCACCAACTATCAATGTTTTCTTCTGTATTCTGATGGTTGTGGCTTTGCGTAATAAGTTCATATTTATGTCTAGTTATTAGTTTATGGTTGTGTTGTGTCTATGTTTCTCGTTGTACCTCTTTGGTTTATTATGCACCTGCTGGTTATTTGATTACACATCATACCTATCTTCTTATGTTTGGATGATCCATAAAGCTTGTTTGTTCAGGCTGATAATCTTTTCCCTTTTCTCTCATTTTGTGTATATGGACCACAGTTTTGCTACCTCACAGAAACGGAGCTTAATGGCATTGGATTGATTTCTATTTTCTAGTCTTAACTGAATTTTAGCTCTGTTTCTGTGAGGTAACAACATTGTGGTCCATATAGTTGGTTTGTGTTGGAAGTATATGATGTACAATTTGGCAGAATGTGAGGTACATTTTGTCTTTCTGTTCATCATGATGTTAGATGGCAATTGCTGGATTTTCCATCATTTGCGTGCTGATTTTGTGCAACAGTTGAGGCTTTCATGATGGCTTGATTTCCTTCTATGTTGGTTGAGTGGCTGCTATGGAAGCAGTTGGAGTGCTTGTATGTGGAATTAAATGGATAGATTTTGCTAAGGATGTTTTTATTTTGAAACTTACAGATCAGGCAGAATGATCGACTAGCTGTAAGCAAGTTAGTTACCAGTTTGACCAAGGGATCTGTTCGTTCGCCACTGGCCCAGTGCCTATTGATACGCTATGCTAGTCAGGTGAGTGTTACGTTTGTAAGTATGTTTTTGCTTTGTGAAAATATTATTTTGCAGTTGTTATTATGAAATTGCTGCATATAGGTTATTCGGGAGTCTGCTGCTACCACACTAACAGGAGACCGTCCTTTCTATGGTTTTCTTGAGGGTTGTCTTCGCCATAAGTCTGAGATGGTAATATATGAGGCTGCCAGAGCTATAACCGAGCTTAGTGACGTGACAAGCCGAGAATTGACACCGGCAATTACTGTTCTCCAGCTCTTCTTGACCTCTTCCAAACATGTTCTAAGATTTGCAGCTGTCCGTACTTTGAACAAGGTTGGCTTAGTTTTCTTTACTTTAACGAGGCTGGTTTTGTTAATCCATCTCCGCTTTTTTGAATGCTTTCTGTCAGAAAATTATGTCTGTGGGATAGAGCAAAGGCTTATCTTGAAATTTGAAGGAGTTAAGGGATTATGTACTAATCAATGTGAATTTCTGTTGATTTGCAGGTGGCTATGACTCATCCAATGGCTGTTACTAACTGCAATATTGATATGGAGAGTTTAATTTCTGACCAGAACAGAAGTATTGCTACGCTTGCAATTACAACACTCCTAAAGACTGGGAATGAATCAAGCGTGGATCGCCTTATGAAGCAGATAACGAATTTCATGTCTGATATTGCTGATGAGTTCAAAATTGTTGTGGTGGAAGCCATAAGATCACTGTGTTTGAAGTTTCCCTTGAAATACAGATCACTGTGAGTATTTTGCCTTTTTATTAATTATTATATATCTTATTGGGAAATATCGATTAATGTTCTTTTCCTGTGTTTGAAGGATGAATTTCTTAAGCAACATCCTCCGAGAAGAAGGTGGATTTGAATATAAGAAAGCAATTGTAGATTCCATTGTGATCCTCATCAGAGATATTCCTGATGCAAAGGAAAGTGGGCTGCTCCATCTATGTGAGTTTATTGAAGATTGTGAATTCACGTATCTATCGACACAGGTGATCTTTTGAAACTTATGAAAGAATTTAAGGTTTTTTTCAGGTTTCATTAACTTGATGTATCTATTTGTTAAATTTATCCTCTATCTTCTTAAATTAGATCCTCCATTTTCTGGGCATTGAAGGACCAAAGACCTCAGATCCCAGCAAATATATACGTTACATCTACAACCGTGTTCATCTTGAGAATGCAACTGTTCGAGCTGCGGCTGTGAGCACAATGGCGAAATTTGGTGCTTTGGTGGATGCATTAAAGGTGTTGCACATGTCTGAATGATATTTTCTTCCATTATTTATGGTGATTTATTGGCTGTGCTGACTATTGGTTAACCTTTTCTCTGTTCTCTTCTAGCCACGCATTTTTGTTCTGTTGAGGCGCTGTGTCTTTGACAGTGATGATGAGGTGAGTTTCTTCATTGTGATGAATTGGCATGTGTACCTGCCTGTTTTTTTTATTGCTGCTAAAATTTATTTGTATTGTCCTGTTTTGTAGGTTCGTGATCGAGCAACTCTTTATCTTAATACACTTGGTGGTGATGGTGAAGTTGTTGAAACTGATAAGGAAGTGCAAGATTTTCTCTTTGGTCCCCTGGATATTCCACTAGTTAATCTGGAGACAAGTTTGAAAAATTACGTAAGTCTTCGAGATGTTAAGAAATAAGAACTCATGATTGTTTTGGTCAAACTGGTCGTACAAGTAATGTGATTAAATTTATGGCTTTGATTACTCTTTTGCATCTGAAATCAATGTTCTTCTTTATTGACTCATAAAATCTTTTATTTGTTGCAATGCTTAAGGTTTTAGAAATATGGGGATATCTTACAATATACTATAGTGAGTTATATCTCCATTTTTGAGGGGCCATTAGTCTATAGCTGGCCTCTAAATCTTCACAGTTGGCTTGCACGAAAGTCATCAAATGCTTGATATATTCTTTTCCAAAGCAGGGAGTCCTGCAAGATCTCAATCTCACAAAATGAAAATATTGGCTCACCATGTCATAGTTTAATATCAGAACCAACTGGTTACTGATTCTTTATATACCTTGATCAGGTTCACTTCCCATTTGTGTGTATATATTATGACTGAACTTATGAAGTAGATGTATGGTTGTACAGGAAAAGTATAACTGTATGAGCTAATCTGGTTTGATGAATATTGTCAATATTATTACCAGTCAGTGGGAACTGGAAGTGTGTCCCTTTTGTTTCTATCCATGCATAGGATTGTAATATTTGATGCTTACCCTGTTATTACAGGAGGCTTCAGAAGAGCCTTTTGATATTCATTCCGTGCCAAGGGAAGTTAAGTCTCAGCCACTTGCTGAAAAGAAAGCCCCGGGGAAGAAGCCAACTGGTATTGCTGCTCCTCCATCTGGTCCTCCATCTACTGTGGATGCTTATGAAAGGCTACTTTCCTCCATCCCAGTATTCTCAAGCTTTGGAAAGCTTTTCAAGGTTCTCAGCCGAGATTTTCTTTCATGATTATTATTTTAGTAACTAGTATTTGGGTTTATATTATATATTCGATATTTGTTAAACTCTTTGGGCTTGACATTATGTTATATATTTCATACCACGACAGTCTTCAGCACCAGTGGAGCTTACAGAAGCAGAGACAGAATATGCTGTTAATGTTGTGAAACACATTTTTGATGGGCATGTTGTGTTCCAGTACAACTGCACTAATACAATACCGGAGCAGTTACTGGAAAATGTAATGGCAGAAACTGTAGAAATCAAATATTACATCCTTTGTTAAAGCTATATGCATTCAGCATGTTTATAATGTTTCCAACTGCTGGCAGGTTATTGTTGTTGTGGATAGTTCAGAAGCAGAAAGTTTTGCAGAGGTGGCATCGAAACCCTTAAGATCTCTTCCGTATGATTCGCCTGGACAAACTTTTGTGGCGTTTGAGAAGGAAGAGGGAGTCCCAGCAATCGGGAAGTTTTCAAATATGTTGAGATTTATTGTTAAAGAGGTACATCCTTTGGCCTTCACTATTCCAAGCATCGCAATTTGGTCATTAATTAAGACAATTAGAAACAAAAAAACCAATTCACTCTAAATGGCTGGGTGTCTGTTCCAGGTTGATCCAAGCACTGGTGAAGCAGATGAAGATGGTGTTGAAGATGAATACCAACTCGAGGACTTGGAGGTTACTTCAGCTGATTACATGAAGAAAGTCGGGGTGCCCAATTTCAGGAATGAATGGGAAAAAATGGGCCCCGATTTTGAGAGAGTAGACGAGTACGGTCTGGGCCCGAGAGAGAGTTTGGCTGAAGCTGTTAGTGCCGTCATCAACCTTCTTGGCATGCAACCTTGCGAGGTTAGTTTTCGACATTTTGTCACTAAATCATTTCAAGTTTTTTTTATTTTTAGGCAATTTCAGTTTGATGAATGGCCATCCAATGAAACAAGGATTAAATTTTTATGCCAAATGCCAAATTTGTTTGAAAGATGTCTGAGTTGTACTAATTTAAGAGAATACTGTGTTTAATATGCTTGTTCAGGGCACAGAGGTGGTTCCAAACAATTCAAGGTCACATTCGTGCCTACTATCGGGTGTTTTTATTGGGAATGTGAAGGTTCTTGTGAGGTTGCAGTTTGGAGTAGACGGCCCAAAGGAAGTAGCAATGAAATTGGCAGTTAGATCAGAAGAAGAATGGGTTAGCGAAGCCATCCATGACATTGTCGCAAACGGCTAAGCGGTCCATCTTTGTGCAGTAGCAGTTGCGTTGTTTGTTATACTTTTCATAGGAAGAAAGATTCCTGTATGCCTTTCGTGTGGGGTGAGTAATTTTCATCTATCTCGGAGCTTCTTCTCTGATTGTCGTCCTTTATTGTGGCAAATAGTAAATACTCTTTGTATCATCCAACGAATCACCTCCATAACTGGGGACCTTAAATTTTGTTCAATTAATTTCATTTTTTTCCTTTATTATGCGACAACCTTGTTTGATATTTGAGATTTAGAAAATTGTATGAAATTTGAGGCATTGATCTCCTTTTTGCATCCGGAGGATTGTAAAATATATGGAAAGATAATTTGGGACCCATTCAAGGCAGCAGGTAGTGGTACGCCGTGTCCAGTGGCTAAAACAAATTTAGTTTCAACATTGGATATCTTACTATATATATGTTTTGTTTTCTGCTGCACAGCATTTTTTTTGGTTGAAAAGGTCAAATGTGAGGAGCTGATTGGATGTTGACACCATCCAGTCTTCGATCATCACCCTTCTTAGTGATTGAATCTTTTTCATTTCAATTATATCTTTTATATAATAATAAAAAAATAATTCTTTATATAAAATACGTGAATATTATGCATGAAATAAACTGAATTGAATTCATAAAAAAATGTTTTCAATCACAAACGATATCAATTAAGTTTATTTTGTCACTTAATCTGATACCATTTTATTTTAGTTTCTATTGATGCTTAAGCCTTCTGTACAAAATACCGTTAGCGTCTTCGAGCACTTTTATTCATCATCTAATTTTGACTCCATAGACCTTTTTTAAACATGTAAAAGGACTAAATCGAACTAATAATAACAACAAAAAAACTCAGATCCAAAAAAATAAGATAAAAAGTGTCATGTTAAGAAAATACAGAAAGCAGCTCCACAGCTGAAAAATGCATTTTGCACAAATTCTATACAGTAACAATGGTCAGATTTTGAACTAAGACAACATAGACTGTAATTAGACCTTAAAATTTGGATAAGTTCCAATTAACTATTTTTGTAATGCATCACTAGAGGCAACATATATTATGATGTTTATTCACATGGCTTGCTTGCTAAGAATTACCACGGAACCATCATGCAAAAGTTGGGAAGCAAAAATCCATTAGAGAGGAATAGCATTGCAGAAGTACACGTTCTTTCGGTTTTCATCTTTAGATTACCTTTCTATGGCCTCCGAATGCCCATATCTGCAAGATATAAAAAAACACAAACACCGACACATCACATCACATTACATACATTTATCTCAAAGTTCACTGCCACTCCACTTACATAAAAAGTAAACTCGAAACAAATATCAAGATACTTGCATCACAATCATAATAT
>CATIWQ010109206.1:0-12466 GCA_949673415.1 Euphorbia schlechtendalii
GGTTTTTAGTCTCAATCGATCCCATCATCATATGATAATAGCCTCGTCCGATGGGGATAAGCTTCCAGTCTGAATTGATGCCCCAAATTTTTGAAAGTTCCAGTTTTAGCTCCTCTACCTTTCGGGGATGATTCCCTTTGGAAAGAAGAAGACGGCTAATGAGAGAAAACCTACAACGTTGTACTCTCTGATCATAAAATTCCTGTGTTATACGGACTGATTTAAATCCCCCCTTTTCCGAAATCAATGCTTGCGAAGTAGAGGAATCAAAGATTTGTTGCGGTCTTGTGATCTGCGCATAAGACGTAACTTGCTTTCCCAGCACGTTATTCTCCACATCTTGCTGTGCACATGGTGTAACAGAAGGCTTTTTTGGAGGGGATGCCACCTGCTCATTGAATAAATCAGCGATAAAACTTGCGTTGGAGAAATCCATCAAAATTTAGGGGTTTTCTAGCAGTTGGGATGTGGCTCCTTCTTTTTGTTCCAAACTGAATTTGCGTGATTAGATGGGTCGTGGTACCTATCAGTTTCATTGATGTGTTGTTTTTGTTTTTGCAGCTAGAGTTTGTTCTAGCATGCTTGTTTCTTTTTTCTCTTTTTCCTTGTGACCTTTTGTTTTATTTTTAATAATATTTTGTGGACGGTGATTTTCGTTAGCTTCGGTGCCATCCCCCGACACTAAAAAGAATATATTACTAATTTTTGTGTGTTTTATTTTACGGGTCCTTGGGCAGGTTGTCAACTCATTCGAAACATTTTGCTTTTTCCTTATTAGCTCGTCTCCTATGAAAAAAAACTTTGTTTGAAAAAACAATATTGGTCACCACTAATCATGGTTCTCTTTAGGATGCGATGCCTTTGATTATTTGAAGATTTTTTTCAGAGTTAAAAGAATCAAGATTTAGAAATGCCTACGAGACATCAGTATACTATGCCTTCGACAAATATTGGAATTTTAATGTGTATCTATTTTGGGTAATGTTTGGCATTTCATAAGAGAACGAAAATCCTTGTGGAGATGTAAATTTCCTTCACAGAGATGGAAATTGGAATCATGATATATCATGTCGTTTACATTCCTACATTTCATAGTTGAATCAATATAAAGTGAGTTACTAGTTTAATGACTGATTTAAATTTGGAGCTAGTAAGCTAGGGACGATCAAATCAAAGTTCCTGAAAAACTTTTAAGAATGTTCCAAATCGATCTACTGATGGATCAATTGGTATACATCGAGTAATAATAATTTCAAAGGAAAATTATTTCATAATAAATGGTCTTCAAATGTTTCTAATTTTCTACATGCATATCTAAAGCTTAATTAGAAATAACAATATTGATAGTATGTTGCAATTTTTTCTTCCTGACTTTGTAAATCACGGTATATAAGGGTTTTTTAGTGACTGGATGTTTGACTGTAAGTTCATAATCTCCCTGAAAGAGTAAAAGCTCTGCAAATCCATGCGTATCTGAAACAACATCAAAATCCCCTATTTTCCACTCCGAAATCAGCTTATCAACAACCTTTCCTGCTAAAGTATCATCGAAATTTTCATCTGCTAAAACTGTACCATTAAATCCTGCTATTTTTGGTCCTGCGAACATTATAATCCCTTTAACTGCTGGATGAGAATATCCTTCCCTCAGAATCTGCTCTAAATACTTTTCCTGTCAGAAAAAAGATCACGAAAGAAATTAACAAAGTTATCATGGTTTTCTATACCATATCAATACCGAGTATTATATTACCTGATTCAGGCCAATGTCAAGGCTGACTTCTGTTAGCCAAACAGGAACTTTTGTTGCTCCAAAAAAATCCAAAACAGACCTCATATAAACAAGATTCGGCTGACCAGAGCCAAAGTGTCCCTGCAAACCGATTCCTACCTTCATTCCCTTATTGCTTCGATATGCAACAATCTCTTCAAGTTTCCTCAAATAATTCCCGGGATTCGCAGTTTCATCTGCACTGTATTCAATTGTATTAAACTCATTCATAAACATTCTCGTACCAGGATCATTCCTATAAGCCCTTGCATAAACTTCAGCTGATGCATTTTCGCCAAATTTAGACTCGAAGAAGTTCCAATGCAGATTCTCATTCATCACATCCCATCCTATTACTCGCCTTGAATATCTCCTAGTTACCGAATCCACTCTTCGAATTGCTGCAGCCAATAATTCGTTGGAATCGAGTTTTTTAGTCCATAGAGGCTGCTGGTCTGGGTTGTCCCACAATATGTTGTGGCCTCTAACCTTAATACCATTTTTCTCAGCAAATCGAAGCATGGAATCGGAGACAGTGTAGTTTTCAAATCCTTCTATTGCTTCTGTGCTGTACCATTTCATTTCATTGGTGAATGTTGTAAACTTGAATCTCGAAGCGAACCAATTTTGATAATCTGTGCTAGTGAGGATATGATGATTCATCCCACAGCCAAATGGGAAGTGTGATTTGATTTGCTTGATTGAGATTATAGCTCCTTTTGCTGCAGTGCTATTACTATATATCACCTGCAATTTCACCTTCGTTTTTCGTACCTGAAACATTACTCGAATCCTAAAACTGTTTGCTTTGTCAATGAGAGGTAAATTGATTAGTAAGTGTGAATTTTTTTACCTTGTTAATGATTTTGTCCTGGTGGGATTTCCATTGCTTCATTGTGAATTCTTGCAATAAGACGTTTTTAACCCGTATCTCGACCTTAATATTCTTGCACTATATTGATAAAACGAAACATCAACAAAAGTTTTTGATCATGTAAAATTTGAAAAAAAGTGGTAAAAATTATGCTATGATATATTTTCACCTGAAAAAGGATGTCAAAAAAGCCTGTAACCTCTGCTATAAGACCGCCTTTTAGCAAAGACCAACATCCATGTTTAGCTACAACATTTCCGCCCCGCATCAATCTACCACGAATAGTTCTAAACAGAAGAACAACACTTTCACTTCCTTCACTGACTTGAACCCAAGCTGAAATTTATGGGGTTTAGTTTAACTAACATCGCAAACAATCGGACACATGAATAACATTATAAAAAGAGAAGGAAATACCAGAGAAGCTGTAGAGTTTCCCTTTCTCCAATCGAACATTCTGTAATATTCTGTCAAATGTTCCAGAACTGTTATGCTTAAGTTCAGTATAAAGTATGATGCCTCGGCTGCGATTAGGCCCTATGGGCTTGGCCAAGCACTGCTTGACAAAATTTCAGGTTAGAAAAAAATATTAAAATCAAGAACTTGGAGTAGAGAGCATTATGTTCTTGCCTTAGTTGTTGCTGAATAATCATAGGAGAAAGAATGAATCCTTCGTCCTGTATCCGCACACACGAAATTACATTTTTTTATATTTTTTTAATAAATTCAACATTCAGAAAATAGATAAGAAAGTTAATTTTTTTGCAAATCCTTTTTACAGGAAATTTTAGAGAGGGCCGAGTATTTTGGACCATTTCTATAAATTTATTAGCATATCATCGCATTTTGGATAAAAATCTCAACATTTTTTCATACGTATCCAGACATAGTGTGGCAATTAATGAGTGGAATCGGTCGGAAAGTACTTTTGATCCTCTGTATAAAAAATATCAAGAGAGACTATACCTGAAAATATCAGAAAAAATGCAATAATCAAGAAAGAAGATTCTGTGAGTGTGTTCATGATATGCTTTGACAAAATGTGCAAAGTTAGGACTCCCTGTCAAAATTAAAAAAATGTCAGTCCAACTTTCATAAATAGGATTCACAATTTTAGCATAAAAAAACGTTATAGAACAATTACAAAATAAAAGTATTGGGTGCCATGTAGTCGGCATCGTTTGAATATTGATACATGTGCATATAGCAGATGATATGTCAAACATGCAACGGTACAAACCATTATGATTCTGGAATTTCCTTAAATAAAGAGTTGGACTTTTTTTTTTTTTTTTTTTTACTTTTTCTTGCCTTTCAGTTTTTAAAAACTAAGTAGCATTAATTATAGAGAGTAGTCTCTATGTACTAATTGGAAATGTAAACTAACCAATGACGTGGATATATTTTATTAATGTCAAGGTTCATGCGTGTATTCTAAAACACAAATTACAAAAATAGTTTGTATTTTCAAGATAAACTTCATAGTCATAAAACAATATAAGAAGGTTTAGTTTAGTAAAATTTCTATTCTGACTTAATCTCATTTCAGTTGTTAGAACGACAGCTTTTTTCAGAGGACTCAAAAATTTGAAGTGGAAATAAGTCATGTATCCAGCAATGGCAAACATGACTTATTTTACGTAAAGAGCCTTTTTCCGCGAAGAAGAATCTGGTATTCTGTGTAAAAACCTTAAAACGACATAATCTAAAGGACAAAGGGAATAGATAATAACATTGACAAAAATGAAGTGTTCTCTGTAAAAAAAAATACAATTAAACAATATTTTAAAGCCAAAGAACTCTTTGGTACTTCAATTTGAACTTTGAATTACTGCGCACACAAAAGAAGAAAGCAACAAACTTATTCTCAAATGATCATTCAATAATAATAAATTAAAGTGTTTTTTTATAATTGAAATCCAAAAAAAAAAAAAAAACTCAAATATATAAAGAACATGAAGAAGTGGAAAGAAATTGCATACCCGCAGCAGAGCTGGTCAGACTGAAGAAGAAGAAGTAATGAAACAATTTTGCGGAACCAAACAATTGACAGGAATTTAAACGCTATCGGTTTGTGTAGTTGAAAGCTGTTAATTTATAGTAATAAATTTTTTCATTCACAGGCACTTTCACTAAATACTAAATTAAATTATTAATTTACACTTCATCCGTCTTTTTTATTAGTCCATTTAAATGTCCAATTTATCATTTATACTTATAATAATTTTTTTTTCTTATTAATTACTCCTACAACTTCAAAATTATTGTCATTCAGACTTATCATTTTTCGATCACTATCGATTATCAGTTATTTTTTTATCATTTTTTCTTTAGATTACCCTTGTATAATAATATAAATATTGATGAAAGTGACCCACAAATTAAACATAGTTCTTAAGATAAGATAGTATGTGTGAGTTCCAGAGATCTCAAATTCAAGTCACATGCGGGGTGATGTGTGAATTTTTCTTTGTATTGAATTTAAGCGAGTTATGTATTTGAAAAAAAACATAAGTTGGTACACAAGTGAAAAAAACATATGCCACCATTTTAAAAAGGAATGAATGGAGTATTATTTATTATTTAAACTTGTTTTTACGCAACTCCAAATATGGTAGTAAGTAAACTTTTCTTTATATAAAAAATAGCAAAACACGTTATTTTCATGACTGCCGTAGTTGAACGGTTGAGCAATATTTGGATACATTAAGTACATGATTTTATCTCCTAAGATTATTAGTCCCGAATTTGGATACTCCTTCTGTCTATTAAATATTTTCGTTTTAACTAATTCATAATTTTTAAAGTAACAATATACCGAATTAGTTGATTTACTAATTTACCATTTCATCAATGTTATACTCTATTTTCAAAACTTCATTAATATGTGTAAATATTAATTCCTATAGTCTTTTCATCTTGTTATTGGAGATTAAAATATGGTTATCTTGAAAGTTGAATAAATTAATAGGGGTGGAAATGGAAAACTTAAAGAAAAAGTACATTGGAAATACAAAATGACAATAAAAAAGACATCAAAATCCATCTAAAACGACAATATTTAGCAGACGGAGGAAGTACATTTTTTACGGGCCGAAGTATCCACTAACTAGTGCATGACATAACACACAAAATTTATACAAAAAACCATGATAGAGAATGCACTTTTCATATAAAAAGTTATTAATAGGAAACTGCAAAATAAACCATAACCTTCATTAACTTTGCAGTTTTAGCCCTGAAACTTTTTTTACTTAATACACAAAATTTAGTTCTGTTTCTATTAACTAAACACTGGAAAGAATATACAAAGTAATTTTCTATCAAGAAATCGAAATATACAAATTATATATTTTGAAATTAAACATGGAGATTGGGATTTCTTATTTTTATACTTAAAAAAAATTATTTAGGACTAAACTGAACGATACCCCAAATATAGGATTTATTTTGTAGTGAACAGTCACGATTTGAATTCTTATAATATAATGTTGAATATGTAAACATTTTTGGAAGTACCAGATCTTTAGCATTTATTGTGTTACTGAACAGATAAAAAAAAGACGGTAATGACAGGTATTTAATAATTTAATATAGTAAATGTAGCTGGAATAGACTCTTTAACAAATTAAAGGGCTTAAATATCTTCATGTTTATATTGGCAATTCTAATATTCTGTAAATAAACAATTAAGATTTGGGTGCATAATATAAACTTTATTAAATGCCAAATATATCATGAACAACATGAAATTTTATTTTTTTTTTAACACTTTTTACCTATTGTTTTATGAAATTTCAGTTTTTCCTTGTATTGTCTTGAACTTAGCAAAAGTGCACATGTTTGTCATGGGCACCACGTGCCAGCTTCTTGCTTGAAAGTGAAAAATAAGAAGAATAACATACTTGGAAAATGAAACCTACCAGAAGATCACATATGTTATTTATAACAGTAATCTGTGTGGGAGGTTTAAGTTTTCTGCTATAGTATGTTTTAATATATTACTACCTCCTATTTTGATATATATTCAACTTTTTTAATGTTGTTTATTAGTATAATGCAAGATTAATCAAGGTAATAAGAATATTTATTTACCTATTTGTTTTTTGTTCTTTTAAAAATTGATTGGATATTATATTTATTTTATTAATTATCAATGTGTATTGAATAGAGATAAATTAAATTGGCATCCGAAAATGACAAGGATTTCAAATTTTTAAGTCCCTGAAAGACACTTATTGAAAAGATGGAAGGGAGTACAAAGTAATTTGCTTTTCCATTGCTCTTACAATAACACTACCATTTACATATCAAGCTGTAAATTTGAGAAAATATTCTTGCTGAGAATTATGAGTTGTTGAAGCCAAATTAATCTGTTGATCCAATGAAATATTTATAGAAGGATGATGAATTTTGACATTGTAATCTCCATGTGGAATTGAAGCCCGAAAGAAGCCATTAACATCAGTTGATCCAACCAAGGTCTTCCCACCTCCCCATTCCTTCAAGAGCTTGTCAACAACAACACCAGTTGGCAGGTTCTTGAAATTGTTATCAGTTAAACACATTCTGTAACATCCTTGTGGACTCCATGCTGACCACAGAACGATTCCCGCGATTTTCGGATGGCTATGTACTTCTCTCAAGATTTGCTCCAAGAATTGTACCTGCACATAAAATCCATCAATCATGTCACCAGCGCAAACCCTTGGCATAGACTTTGAATCCGACAAGCTAGGACCTACTATCAAAAGGGCTCAAAAAAAATGAAAGTGACTTGAATATGTATGAAAATGAGTTTCAAAAAAATTTCTAAACATATTTAAGTTAGATTATTGACTTAAAATAAAAACTCTAAAATAATACTTATTTAATATTTATTAGCAATTTTACGTAAAATATTTTACTTTGATTTTTTATTTCAGCTAGGACTCTAGAAAATGTTAGGACTGGCCCAGCATCTCACGCTAAGTCCAACATATTCCTACAATACGTAAGAAATCCAAACACTAGTCAAACAATCGTCAAATACTTAAATGTCATGGAACGTTGTAAGAATAGTTTTTGTTATCTATACATACCTGTTGGCCTCCACTTTTGACATCTAGTTCCGTAATCCAAACTGGCAAGTTTGTAGCAGCAAGAGTATCAATGGAAGATCTTATATATGGAATGTTGGGAGTGCTGAAATGGCCTTCGAGTCCGATCGCCAACTTCAAATTTTGATTACCAGGACGACCCTGAATACTTTTCAATTTTTGAAGGTAACTTGCAGGAGAAGCGACAGCGTCTCCACTCTCCTCGATTGTATTAAACTCGTTCAAGAACAATGTAACCGAACCATCAGCTGTTCCAGCCAAGTTGTAGAACGCCGCAGAAGCATCGGGCCCTAATTTGCTTTCGAAGAAATTGAAGTGCAAATTCTCATTAACAACATCCCAAGCTATAAGCTGCCCTTTGTACTTCGACATAACGGAATTCAACCTGTCAGTTGCTGCCTTATTAAGATCGGGTGGAGATAGCGGTTTAACCCATTCTGGCTGGAACTGAGGATCATCCCATAACACATTGTGGCCTCTAACTGCTATGTTGTTTTGCTTGGAAAACTGAACCAAAGAATCAGAAACCGAGTAGTCGACTTTTCCTCGGCTGTTTTCCGTGCTGTACCATTTCAACTCGTTTTCGAAAACGGTGACTGTGAATCTTGAAGTGAACCAGCTTTGATAGGCGGGATTGTTGAGGATGTTTTTATTTATTGCACAACCGAACGGGAAGCTTACTTTATTCTGGATTATCGAGATATTTGCATAGGGCAAAGGATTTCCTTTCTTATCCACTGCTTGGATTCGAACGTTCGCCTTTCGGTTCTTCTCAATGCTTCGATCCTGATGAGACTTCCATTGTTTTTGGGAGAATGGTTGTAATGAGATGCTGTCCACCCATATCTCAACCTCTGTGTTATTGCTCTAAACAAGCGAAATAATCATCAAACTTATGTTAGATTTTCGCCACATTAAACAATCTAATGGTCAGTTCAAATGAGAGAATTTGTACCTCAAAATAGAGCTGAGCAGGGCCAGAAGAATCAACAGTAAGGCCACCTTTAAGCATAGACCAACAATTGGATATGGCAGCAACTGAACCAGCATGTTTATACCCATTTTCGGTCTTGAAAATAGCTGTCACTGGAACATTGCTTCCTTCATTCACTTGAATCCAGGCTGCATTAATAGTTCAACATGGCTTAGTTAGTTAGCTAGGATTAGTGCTGATAAAATAATGTTTCCGAAACAAGATTAAGTTACCCGAAAAAGTGTAGATTTTGTTCCTGAGCAAGTAAAGATTCTGTGAAACACTTCCGTTAGGGTTAGGCCTGGTATGAGCTACAATGAAGTTGTTGCCATTGAATTGTCTGTGCTCTACTTCAGCATATCCGAAAGAAGACCATCCAAATAAGCCATTTTTTAACTCTGGGTTTGAAATTATTCCTCCATTGTATTGAGCTTTGAGGGGTTTCTCTAAGCACTAACAAGTAACAATGAATAATATTTGGAAAACGGATTCACTATGAAAAATCGGACTTCGATAGGAGAAGAATTATTCCACTACAAGTGCATTTTTGCCATTAAAGGTTATGTGGCAAAAAAATTAAATTGACACTAAAAATGCGTCTTGAAAAGGTTTTGTGGGAAAAATGTAAATTCATATAAAAAATATTGGTTTATCGTGGCGAAAATATCCGCCTCGCTATTGCCTACCATAAGTTTTAAAGGGAAACCTTAAACTTTTCATCGGATATGAATAATTGATTACCTCAACAGAAGCCGAGTAGTCATACGACAAGGAATTAACGTACACACCTGCAAAATATATAGTCGTGATTCAGATTAGTTAGGGTGAACAAGACCGATCGTCGATCGAACTAGAGTTCAATAAGTTCGATTGAATGAAACTGATTTGGCTTAGATGGACTGAATTGAACTTTATCCCGGAACATACACGACAACTAAAAAGGGATATTGTGAAAATATGGACCGACCAAAACTTAATAATTGTCCACATTTGTTCTTTTATGCTATAATAGTTTTTTCTTTATTTATCAAGTTAAAAGATAAAAAAATAACATAATAATTTAAAATTGTAATTTTGGGTTTCTCTAGCATCAATAGTTTATACCATGCATTGCATGAAACATCTGATGACATGTCAAATTTATGTAGAAAAATAATACAATTAAAGAAATAAATAGGGAAATGCAAACCTAGTAAAGAAAAAACTGTCAACCACAATGGAAACTGAAAGATTATTCTGATTTTCTGTCCAACCTTCATCATTTTCCTTTTTAATAAACCCTGAAATCAAAATATTCCAACATCAATTTATATTTCTAGAGAAAGTATTTCACAAAAAATAAAATTATCGGAATATAATTCATCAGTAGATAAATTGAGTGGATGATCATAAAAAGCTCCCTGTGAACACAGTTTCACATTCGAGCTAGTTAAATCAATTGTATAAAAACATGATCCGTAAAAAGAAGGCTAACCCAAATTTGAATCTCTCAAGTTATTTTCCCAAGTAGCATAGAAGCATGCAATTGAAATAGATTTTGGATTAATTTCAGTTATATAATCAAACATATTTATATAGCTAGAAGCTGAAAAAATCAAAAATTTATTACTCTATATTCTCTTTTGTTTAATTTTGGGAAGAAATCCAAAATATTTTATAACATAAATATATGTATCAATGCATATACTCAACTATCTCAAAAAAATTTAATATTCAATGTACAGGCACCAAATTTTTTATATTAAATGTACTGGCACCAAATTTTATCGTCTATTTATTTATTTATGTAATCTCTCTAGGTAGTAAAAATATATAAACATAAAAGTAGGGAATAAAAAAAAAGTAATTTTTTTGAAAAAGAAGGAAATTATTGAATTAGTTATATTCTTAAGTCTATATATTTTTCTGCTAAAATTTACTTTAGAAGTTACTTTATAAACTCATAATTGATAAAATACAACTTTATTTCAAAAAAATTAAAAGTAAAAAATGTGGAGAGGAAAAAAATAAAAGTTATTATGTTAGGCTTTAGGTGTCCATTTGCCTAGTTCTGTATTTGTAATCTGTAAAGCCCTGTTTGTTGTTCAGGCCCGTTAAAGCCCATTTATTTGTTTAAGCCCGGTGTGTTTAGGGTTGTATATAAGGCTGTTTTCTTTAGGGTTTTTTAAGAAGAAAAAACCGTGTTTCTCCTCTTCTTGCCGCAAGGCGATTTTAGGCCTTTTTTGGCCCTCTGATGCATCTCTATGATTCATTCTCCGACGCTTGATCTTTGCGGTTTCAACGGCCTGATGTGAGGTTTGTAAGGCTTTTATTATTTTGTGTATATATTTCCTCCTCTCCTCAGCCTTCTAGATGCGATGTTTTTTTTTCATTTTTGGCTGCTTTACTGTTTCCGTTTTAGAGTTCTTAGGGTTTTTAAGTTCTCTAGCTAATCTCTGTAAATTTGTGCTGATTTGCAACTCAATAAAGCTTCTCATCTTAAGATCCTTGGATTACTCCTTCAAAAGTTTGGCCTACTAAGTCCGGGGGTAACCAAGTAAAAATCGCTTGTGTTCTTGTTTACTGCTTTATTTTTGTTTGTTTTTCTGAGATCATTTTGGGATTATTCCGCATCATATGGTATCGGGGCCTCTTAATAGCGTTTTAGAGGTTGCATGATAGGTTGTTCGTTCTGTTGAAAAAGATTACATGTTGTTTGCTTTGAAGGTTTCGCTTACTGTATGATTCTGAAATTTTTTCAGCTCTTTTGTCTGAATTCTGTTATCTTTGGAAAGATTGATTAATTTCTGTATCTTAAGTGTTTACCTTGTTAACTTCTTTTTCTTACTAATAATCTTTGTGTAATTCTAGAAACTTTTTTCTGATTTCTTGTTTTTTGTAATCATAATCAGTTTTTTGTTTGGAGTGTAAAGAGCTATATACATCCCTCCTCTGAGTCTGTTTTTATATAAACTGTGAATTTGTACTGAGTTTGATATTTTTTTTATGTTATCTCGTGGTCAATCGTTGAGGTAAAATTTGAAAGAAACCGCTCCTGGAGCTTCCCTCTGCAATTTTTCTAAAGGTAACAAATTCTAAAACTCTCTTGATATTCAATGTTAAAAGAAGACTCACTAGTGTAAGATTTCTCAACCCTTCCTTTTCCCTTTTATGCTTATTACCTTTGTTGTATGATATAAGCATGTTTGGTATGGGTGTGATTAGAAATGCATACTCTAGGTGCTGTGTTTTTGTGTGATATCTTGAATGTCATTTCTTGAAAAGTAAATTCCTGATATCTATTAATCTTTTGTCTTAAAAGATTCTTGGTTGTGACTTGAAATTGTCAAAGTTTGCTTTAATCTGCTCTCTCTGTCTTTCTTTCTCTCTAAGTACTTAGAAGAAAGTCTTCTGTATCTTCTTTCTCTTTCTTGTGTTGTATCTTGAAGTACTTTTTTTGCTATAACATCTTTAGCTAAAGTTAGTCTTGATAAGTTTGATGGTAAAATAGATTTTGCCATCTAGAAAGAGAAAATGAGAGCTGTGTTAACTCAGCAAAAATGCATTAAGGCATTAGCTGGTGGTCAATCTCTTCCTAATAATCTCACTGAGGCTGAGAAGGAAGAGATAATGGAAATGGCTAGGTCCTCTATAATTTTGAACTTGTCTGATAATGTCATTAGGAGAATTAAAAATTGTCAATCTGCTCCTAAAATTTGGTCTAAACTTGAAAGTCTTTATATGACCACTAGTACAGCTAGGTCTGCTTA
>CATIWQ010109212.1:0-12315 GCA_949673415.1 Euphorbia schlechtendalii
AAGGGAAAGATAAAAATAAGGAAATAAAAATAGAATTAATATTTTTGGGTAGGAAGATTAGAATGAACAGTTGAGAAAATATAGATGTGGAAGATTAGAAACTCTAAGCGTAGAGATTTTTCATTACGAACAAGTATAGCAGAGAAAACATACAAGTTTAACAAAGATGTTTTGATTCTCTAGATTATCTAACAAACTCGGTTCAAAACACTCATATGTTCAATGATTCACCGCAGAGAAACACAACAAATGACTTTTCTAAGTCTGGCGTAAACGAATTAAGATAATTATGAAAATCTGGATAACATCAATACTATGCTTAGTACGGGTCATTCTCACATAGCCACATTTAGTAAGTTACCATTCCAAAAATGTTGGCTCACTAAACAGCATTATATCATAGATCCAGTGATTATACACGACATCTTTAACCCCGAAACTACTCTTAAAATTAACTACAATGCATATAACTTGATTAACATAAAAGACTTAGCATGAAATACGCAATATGACACTTAGACATATCATAAACTTTGAAATAGAAAGTATAAGTAGAAAGCAAAACAAAGTTGTAAGGTATGCAAGTGAAAGCTAAAGTTGATCAAACCGTATCCACTCTTTAATGGGAGTCGTCAATTCCCGCAATTCCTGCATCTACTTTAAATTCGGTATCGGCTCGTACAGAACCTCCGCTAGGATGCTATTCTTTGTGAATATCGAACAAACGAATATTGAAGAATGAAAAATTTTATTGATAAGTGATTTGCAAGTACACTTATACAACAATCGCTCGAATACGTAGAGAAATCTAGTGATCGAAACAAGAATTCGAATCACTTAAACATTTTCTCGCTAACACTTTGGAACGTAGCGATTCTAACTACACACAAACTATATCTCTCACTTTTTCTAATTCTACTGTCACCTTTGCACTCTGGTGTTGCACGAAATTTGTGAGGAAATGAAGCCCTATTTATAGAGTTCGAAGGGTCGCGTCTATCCAAACGAAGAGTCACATCCATTGGTTAAAGATTGCATCTCTTCAATGTGATTGGTTGAGAGGCTTTGATTCAATCCACAATGGATAGGCACCTTTTCATGATTGGTTGACTCCTAATAAGTGTCTTTTTGTTGGCAGTTGATGGCGGTTGATCATGCTTATCTAGTGGTTGGTAGTTAAGAAGATAATACCAGAAAACCGTCCATGTCGTGACCACTAAATGTGATTCGTGACCGTGAACCTTTGATTGGCAGACTTGTGTTTCTGAAGTGAACAGGTCGCGACCGTGAATTGAGTTTTCTTTAGAAATCTCCTTGTAACTTCACCAATCTTTGATAGCTTCGATTCTAAGCCAAATCTTTAAGTTCCACGCATCTTTTTGAGCCTTTTTCACTCTTTTTTCATAGATTCCATTTTAGCTCATTTTACTCCCAAGATTTACCTAGTATCTGCATTTGCATAAAAAACAACTACATACCACGTGAAATCTTTTATATGAAGTATAAAAATGACTAAAACTACAGTGTTTATTGTTTAAAATTATAATGATAATAAGTGTAATTATACACTTATCAATGGCCCACCAAGACATAGAGATTTTAGTCTGGGATAAGTTGCTTATTTCTTAGGTGATCACATTATATTACATCTATAGAAAATCATATTTTCTTAGTAATGCAAATTCGCACTTAGGTCATTTTTGAGTTTTAAATGCATGATTTAACGTGCATGTGGAAAGTAGTAAACCATCCATAAAGCATTAAATAAATGCAGAAAGTAAATGCGGAAAAGTAAAGAGTACAAAAAATTACAAAAATCGGGGGATGCAACCACCCGCTAACCTATTAATTATATTTTTCGTAAAAATATATGCAATACATGAAGGAAAATAAATCATAGGCATACATCTAACCTGCATCCACAAGGGTTGGCACAAGCAAGGGATATCACATATATTTGATTTAATTTTAGTGAGGCCCGTGTGGCCTAATTAAAATATTGAAGGTTTTTAAGTTGTTATTTTAAATAAAAATAGTTCATTTTTACTTACACGTATGTTGATCAATTTTATTAGTGAAAATGATCGCATAGCATAAGGTGAGGTCTATTATCCGAGAATAATTTTAATTCCCTTCGTTGGGGTATTCTTACATAAAAATTAAAAGAAATAAAAGATGAAGAAGAAAATTACAGCATTTACAATACTAAGGAATAAAATTAATTCCTAGGTCCACAAATAAAAATCAGAAAGATATGAAGCAGATGAAAGCACGGAATCCGCAATTCTAGGAACTCAGAGGCTTACCCTTTCGGTATGACTCCACTTCCACGTATCCGTTTGATCGCCGGGAGCGTTCCTCGTTTGTTTTGGTTTATTTGTAATTTAATTGGAAAATAAGTGTTTATTTATCCAAAATATAATCAAACTCGGGTTCTAAATTTATTTTAGACCCGAGAATATCAGAGGATATTTGAAGAAAATAGATGAAGAATGATTTGAAGATGAAGAATTTTTGGAATCTAAATGTGTTTTGGATCCAAGAAAATATTAGAAGAAAAGAAAATATTTTTGTTGTAGTGTTTTTCAGTGTGTTTTTATTCTGAGAAGAAGAATTTTTTTTTACTAAAATTCCGAGCCCCCTTGAATCCAAAAAGGTCCGACTAGTTATAGGAAAATCTCAAAAAATACAAAAAAGGAAAAAAAGTTTGGCTAGGTCGCCAAAAAGTTTGGCGACCTCGCCAAACTGGCTGGCTGGCGAGACTCGCCAGACTTTCTGGCGAGCCTTGCCTTGCTAAATATCGGCGAGGCAGGCTCCCGATCCGGTTTTCTGTGGTGTTTTTTGAATTTTTATGTATTTTCTTATTTTTTTAATTAATTTTTGAATTAAAGGAAAAAAATTAGAAAATTCCTTTTAAATTCAGAAACGAGGAAGACTCCCATTCGAAGAACATCGGATGGTCGAAAATTGTGTGATTCGAGCCCGAAAAGCCATCATCATTGCACGCGCGAGCTGGTACAAAATCCCGTGCTCACACTAACACTCTCAATAACCTTGGAACATATGTTAGTAATATAAGTATGGATAATGTATAAATAACTCAGAATCAAGAAAATTTTTCATTCTTTATTTTTTTTTATTTGATTTTTTTGAATTTTTTTAGGATTTTACAAATGCCCCCCCACACTAAAGAACATAATGTCCTCATTGTAAGAGACCTAACTAAAAACATACAAATATGAACAATATGAACAAATGAACAAACAAACTGTACAAATCCTAAACATAAAGGGAAAGTAAATAATCACTCTGAGGGAATCGATTATGTCAATTGGTCAATCTTATAATAAGATTCTGGTAGATTTCTCTCAACGTCAAACATCATCGTATGAATTGCGTTGATCTTCTTATGAATAGAGATTCGTGCTTCCATAAGTTCATTCAACTTTTTCCGAAGGTTTGTTGCTCTACGATCTTCTTCCCTTGCTTTTTCTCTTCCTCTTATTCTATCGATCTTCGTTCTCTCTTCCCATGATTTCCAATCATGAGTGATCTTATCATCTCCTATGCACTTTTCGAGAAATCCATATTTGAAGAATACGTCCACGGTCAATTCTGGAATTTCATCTTTATCAGTAAAGACTTTCATGGAATAAGGCATTCGTCTAATTTATCCCAACAATTTCACCATCGTTGGACACCCATATTCTGTTACTTCAGGATTTTGGGTGGTAGACATGAGTGTCTCCATCATTATTCCCAAAACATCAACAGGCGTGCCATTCCAAATTGCTTCCATTACAAATAATTCTTTAGGAATAACAATATCAAAAGTTGACTTACCAAACAATGCACCACTTATATAGAATTGCAAGGAGAGTAAACAAGGATCTCGAATCCATCGGCTATAGGTAGATGCTTGTTTGAACTTAGTCTAGCCGGTCAGGTGGTTCCATGTGGGTAGAGGATCCCATCCAGGAAGCATCTTGTTGTAAGAATCCATTGGGAATCCCATATACTTGTTTAGAGCCTTTCTTTTCAACTTGTACTACCTTCCTTGATGACGATAAATTAGGCAGTCCTTTTTATCATTCTTCCATGCCAACGTTACCAACATTTCCATGCAATTCTCAACACTATTCCCCAGGGTCATGTTTGAATAAATGATAAAGTTTAGAACTCTGAGATAATACATTACTCTATTATAAACCCCATGATTACTGAAACTATTCCTATTAATAGTATAGGAACTCTTAAATTCAGCATTCTTGATCATCTCGTAATGATCTCCTTCTTCACGAGAATAGATAGGGAATGGTGCCTCATACCATTCTTGAAGGTTTAAGGGAGTAACCAGATTGGATTTATTTGCTAGAACCATGTTGAATTGAAAAGAAAATGAATGAATTGGTTTTAGATTTGGAAAATTGTTGATCGAAAAAGATAAGAATTTCAGAATTTCAAAAGTGATAACTGATGTAAATTGCACATTAATTTATAGAGTTTGAAAAAATAACCGTTGAATAACAGCTAAACTGCTGCAGTTTTCGTACAAGTCATGATCGTGACTATATGTCGCGATCGTGACTTACAAGATTGAGAAATAGAAAGTTTTATATAGGGATTCATGAGTGCGATATGGATTCGGGATCGCGATTAGCTAAAATAAAAGAGAATTTTTATTTTTCGAGAATTCAGATGTAACAATATGATTTAGCACCTCCAAAATGATTATTTCATTTTTTTTCACATCCAAGTTAGGATAGATAAATTATACAGTTCTGGAAAGAAATAAAAATTTATAATTACAAAATGTACCATACTCTTTTAGTATTTGATCTTCAAACTTACTTGCCTTCCTTGGAAGTTTTATCTCTAAAATGCACTTGCCTTCCCCGGCAACGGCGCTAAAAACTTGTTCGCAAGATTTTGGCTATACTGTTCCGAAAGACTTATCCCCGGCAACGGCTCCAAAAACTTATTCGCTACTTTTCTACCGATAATATAAAAGTTCTAAATATGAATAGGTGTTGTCAGTACCGCTTATCAAATAGAAAAATGATGATAACTGCAAGTATACAATTGCAATATAGTTTTAAAAGATATCGATCCCATAGGGAAGGAATTCGGTTCAAAGGATCAAATAGAGTTATGGAACAAAAGAAAATAAAATAAGTTGAATATTTTGAATGGTAGATTGATGAAAGGACAAATGCATAAACAGATTAGAGAAGATGAAAAGCATATAGATATTCACTAAGAACAAGTATAGTGGAGTAAAATATGAAAAATAATCAAGAATGTTTTATACACTAGATAACTTCAACAAACTCGGTTCTAAACACCCAAATATCCTATAATTCACCGCAGAGCAACACATGAAATAACTTTTCTAAATCTAGGGTAAACGAATTATGACTCTTATAAAAACCTGGACAACAATAATACTATGCTTAGTACGGGTCACTCTCATATATTCATATTTAGCAAGTTACGACTCACAAAATGTTGGCTCACTAAACAGCATTAAAATCACAGATCCAGAGATTATACACAATCTTGTTAACCCCGAAACTACTCTTAAAGTTAACTCGAAAGCATATAACTTTATTAATATAAAAGACGCAAGATGAAATACTCGTTATGACACATAGACTTATGCTAAACTTTGAATTAGAAAGTATAAGTAGAAAACAAAGTAAAGTTGTAAGGTATGCAAGTGAAAGATAAAGTTGATCAAACCGTATCCCCTCTTTTAATGGGATTCATCAATTCCTGCAATTCCTACATCTACTTTGAATTAGTTCTTGACTCGTACAGAACCTTCTCTAGGATACTATTCTTTGTGAATATCGAACAAATGAATGTTAAAGAATAGAAACTTTTATTGATAAATGCTTTGCAATTACACTCATACAACAATCACTCAAATTTGTAGAGAAATCTAGGGAACGAAACAAGAATCGAATTACTTATACATTTTTCTCTCTAACACTTTGAACTTGGTGAAATCTATAACTTTCACTCTTTAATGTGTATCACGCATATCATCTATTATGCTCTCTCATCCATGCACGAAATTTGTTGTTTGAACCTCTATTTATAGAGTGTGAAAGGTTGAGTTTATCCAAACGAATAGTCACGTCCATTTGTGAAGGGTTGCATCATCTTCATGTGATTGGATGCAAGATTTCATCCTTATCTTCAATGGATAGGTACCTTTTTGTGCCTCTTTATCTTCCAAAATGTGTCTTTTTGTTTAGTGGTTGATAACGGTTGATTGTTCTTATCTGGCGGCTGGTAGTTGAGAAGAGTTAACCAAAAACCATCACATTCGTGATCGTGAATGTAAGTTGGTAACTTACTGCTTGTGAAGAATGAATGATAAGTCACGATCGCGAGAGATAGTCGTGAGCGTGACTTATCCAATCAAAAATAGGAATCACGATCGTGACATGTTTGCAACTCATGCTTTTCTTCATGATTCTTCTTCGATCTTTGACAACTTCGATCTTAAGCCAAATCTTTGCATTCCACGCATATTTTTGCACCTTTTTCACTCTTTTTACATAGAATTCCATCTTTGATCATTTCACTCCCAAGATTTACCTAGTTTCTGCACTTGCATAAAAAACAACTACATACCACGTGAAATCTTTTATATGAAGTATAAAATGACTCTAAACCATATCGTTTAATGAGTAAAAATATCAAGATAATAAGTTTAATTATACAGTTATCAATATATCACAACATCATAGCACAGTTATTTAACTAAACAAGACACAATTAGTCATGCTAATAAGCTAGATTAGGATAAATCATGTGCTAATTGATTTAAAAATGAAGAATTCGGTTTCCCCACGCACTTATATTGGAAATTAATTTATTTAAGACTCAATATATCAATTTTATTATTTAAGATTTAATCATGGAATAAATGTGATTGGTTATCGGGGAAAAATTGATTTCTCGTCATGTGCGGCCTAAAACAGTAATAAAGAGCAAGAAAATAAACAAACTAGGTTGAAACTACAAAAATGTCAAAAATAAAACTCAAAATCATACCAAAGAGTCACCAAAAGCCTAGAATCTTACCCCTCTGACGTGATCCCACATGTTTTGGAGCTAGAAACCGAAGAACCAGATTCCGAAGTCTTTTTACAATCGATTCGATAGAAAAAAAGGCAGAAGAGAAGGTTTTTTAGTGAAAGGAATAGGAAACCCGAGAGTTAGAATTTCAACTCAAACCCCAAAAGGAGGAGGGATTTTCGGAGAAAAAGCTTTGGTAAACGAAAATGTGAGTTTCCTAACTTTTTCCCAAAAAGTCCATAATTTCTCTCTAGAATTTTCTCACTCAAGAAAAATTTCCCAAAGAAGTAAGAATCCCCCCTAAAATTCTAACTTTTTTTTTTATAGTTGTACGTTAATGTTGTAATTTTTAAGGAATGAGGGGTATTTTGAGAAAAAAAAATCAAAGTTAAGGGCAAAAAAGGGTAAAAATTTAGGATTGGACAACAAGTTAGTCGGGACCGGCCCAATTGAGCGGATTGATAGTAGTTCAAAATGGACCAGTTCTGGTCCCCAAAAGGGGCCGGTCCCGGATCAGTCTAGGTCCGCTCAAACCGGTCTGGTTCCGGGACTGGTCCACTTAGTGGGCTGGTACCAACCTAGTCTAGATCGCTCCAAAATATCGAGCTGATATAAGCCTGTTTGATCGGGCTGCAGTTAGGGATTTTTTTTATTTTTTCTATATTTTTTAATTTTTTTGATGATTTTTTGGCGGTTTTGGGTTGATTTTGGGCTGTTTTGGCTAGGTTTTGACTTTCAAAAGACCAAGGATCTCCTCTAAACATCTCGTAACCTCAAAGTTGATCACTAAAACAAAAGAGGCAAGTGAAAATATTTCTCATCATCACTTCACAAGAGGGACCAAGAATCCTGTGCTCACACCTTCCATTTGCTGGTTAATCAAGACAGTAATTGAACATGCAACATTGCAAGGCAGAATTTCAAAACCTAAAATTAACCTAAAGGATCTCCTAAGCATGCCATGATTGATATAATCTAAGTTAAAATAATCCATAGATGCTGATAGGTTTATAAAACTTATAAATGAAACTTAGCATCTAAGTTTAGAACATTCTTCTCTTTCCTTTTGGATGCGTCGTTTCCTTATAGCAATTCGGTAGAACTTCGTTAGCACAAGCCTCCAAACTAGGATAGCCTCTATGATTGATCCACACGAATCTTCACCGACCAAAATCTCATTGAGGTAGAACCCATTAGTAGACAGCAACTGCTAAACTACTCGAAGACCAACCTAAAAATATAAATTGAGAAGGCTCATTTCATAATAGAAAGAGCCTTCTAAAGAATACTTCGTTGCTTGGTGAAACTCATGGAGTATCTCTCACAACGTATAAAGAAAGAGATGTCAAACTTAGAGAGAAAAGTTATGCTAATGTGTAGAATAATGAGAGAAAGGGGAGGCCTATTAATAGGGAAAGGGGAAGTGTTTGACTCCTCCAAAACACAATGTGGGATGGGAATATTCCCAAGGCTTGCCCATGCTTCTAGGCTTGCACGAGCGCCACGCAGGCGGGCTTATGTGGCAAGATCGCGCAAGTGCTACCATGGGCAGCGCTTGTAGGCTTGCAACCCGCTAGCACTCATAGGGCTATCATGTAGACCCCACTCCGAACATCCCATGTTTATTTATGGCCCACTCACAATCGAAAAAATTCCTTTGCTGTGCTCCATGCAATTTTCCCTAATATCTCTTTATTCCCTTTAATTTTTAATTTGGTCCAACCAATTAATAATTCTTCTTATCAATTCAACAAACAAATATTCTCAGCATAGACCCAGCCTATAGGTTCTTTACTTAGTCTGGTAAAGACCTAAAGTTTGTGACCTCATAGGATCTCGAAGTATAGAGTCATTGCAGGTTAACCTAAACTTAGCTTCCCATCCAGGAACCTTTAGGCTCAATGTTCCAAACTGATATGGAACCCTATAGCTCCAGATGATCAAATGGGCTTTCTAGAAAGACTTATGTCCCTCAATACTTGGAACGTCCCGTGCTTGTGACTTAATCCGATTCTGCAAAAGTAACCAATACAATACACTCCTTCCATCAAGTTAAGCATCATCAAGTTTATTGAGCTTAGATTAAGTGTCAGCTCATGTAATAACCGTAGCTATCCTGGAATTAGACTTGTTCATGAAGAATACCACTCGCCACTATGTATTAAGATTGACCAGAAACCTGTTATATCAATCTTATACTCTGATCAGAGGTTTATGAGTGTATCACTTCAATAAGGGGCCCTAAGGTACATCTTCCATTATATCACTATATCAAGAGCGATAGATCCACCCGTAATCACCTGTATCATCCTGATCGCCAGGGTATGAATATGTATGACCCAAAGTATAGCAACTCCTACATAAGGTAACCAATATCTCAGGTTTAAGGATACGTGTACTGCTACTACAATAAGACATGACACCAATACATGGATATAGTTATTTTCGAGTGTCTATCTTATAGCGATCTCTAATGTATTACCCAAAAACATTCATGTGTTCAAGGTACCACCTTCAGCTTGTGAGATTGGCTGTTTGGAACTAATCCAAGGAGTAACCCTACACATACTAGTTTATCCGCTTCATTGATGTCTAGTCTCAAGGAAGCTATGACTAGGGATATTTAGACTATTCATAGTAACATGTATGTGCAATTCTCACATCACATAGCTCCCACTATGTCCTAGCACTATTACACTATGAAGTCATCATGGGCTTTGTTTTATCAATGTGCATATATATATAATACCACATATATATGATCCCAACAAGATACATAAATTAAACAAAAGCACTGATAAATAACAAAGATGCCTTTATTATTAATGATAATAATATGAAACCGTTTGTACATTATAACTAATTAAGATATATCATCAAAGCTCGAATTTTTATGGATCGGCCTTGGTTTTCATATAAATACCCAATTCGGCCCGAACCCGGCCCGATGAATAATTTTATATATTTTACTATATATATACATTAAATTTATAACTATTTTAAAATTTTATACTTTATACTTTTAAATTTGTATACTTGATTGTAATAAATTTTACCAAATATGAAAGATTTTATGTAAACAATGCCATTATGTTTAAAATTCAAATATATTTTTATTTATTTTATATTTTTTCTATTTATTAATAAAAAAATTTATAACAAAAAACTATTCATGGGCCCGAGCCGGGCTTGGGAATTACCCTGTAAACCCAGCCCAAGCCCGACCCAAGCTCAAAATTCTAAAGTATGGGTTTGGGCCGGGCTTGTGTTAATATTTTCATTAAAAAGCCCGCCAAGCCTAGCCCGAATCAGGCCCGGTCTTCCCTACGAACAGGTTTACTTCTAGGGCATACATCATGTCTAACACAATTGCCTCCTTGTAAGTCTTGGGCTCATCATCTTAAATAAGGAAGATATGTTTATCATCAATGATGAAATAACCATATTGCTCGGGAGCAATTGGAGCCCGACCTAACTTACGCAATGTCGGTGTTATAATAGGTTGTTCCATGCTTACATTTTCTCATGTAACAGGTGTAGGAATAACTACTTGATTGTTTATTTGATCCTCTTGAGTGCCTAACTCTAGATTGCTCCCACTAGCTCTCGCAAGTATGTGCTCCTTCTCGATGAATTGAGCATTTCTAAAAACAAGTATCTTTTGTTCCTTGGGATCATAAAAGGTATAATGCATAGTCTCCTTAGGGTAACCTATAAATAGACACCTGTCAAACTTAGCACCCAGCTTATCTAAACTTGTCCTCTTTAAATAAGTAGGACATCCCCAAACTCTCAGGTTATAAAGATATAGTTTCTTACCATACCACATTTCGTATGATGTTTGATCAACTAATTTTGAGAGCACTCTATTTAGTATATAACTACTCTCTCAAGTGCATAACCCCAAAAGGATCTGCTGAGTTCTTCTTGGCTCATCATGGACCGAACCATATCGAGTAGGGTTCGATTTCTCCTTTCTGACACTCCCTTGGGGTGTATAAGGACGTGTCCACTAGGATAAAATACCATTATTATCACTTAGATAATCCTAAAACTCTAGGATTAAGTATTGATAACTTTCAAAAAACATGTTTTACTGTCAATTATTCTTACTCTTGGAATGGTTTACTACTAATTTGTTGTTTAAAATTCGCATATTTTGGTATTGGATGCTTTTGTGAAGAAATATTAAAGAAATGGAGTTAGCCTGGAGTCTAGGGTAAGAAGTTGTGAACAGAGGAAACCTAGTGTTATCTTGATCGATTGGAATCCTAATCTGAGAAGACTTGTTGTTTAATTAGAGACTTCCTGTTTTGTTATTTTTGTTATCTCCCTTTTTATTAGCTATTTTTAGGAATTTAGACAATGTGATTTAATATTTTTATTTGGACTTCTTCCTTATTTGGGAGATTGGATTTTCAATCCTATTTTAGACCATGTAATATGGCAAATTGGGATCAATCTCGTTTTTTGCTAGGCAAGAGATAGCGTGTTTGTTAATTTTCAACTTTTTATTAATTTTTAATGACAATTTCAGTTTTCATTCAAATTATATGTAGCTAAATTTATTGTTTTTTCGACTAAGTGAATTATTTGAAAGCTGATATCAATTGTGGGGCTTGATCTTTATCTTTTCCTTAAAATCAATTTTCGAATCCAAGTCGGTAATATCTTTTATTGTTTTCCTTTTGATTTGTTCAATCTGGCCAATTGTTTAAAAGGTTAAGCATAATGCTATTCTATTGTGTTTATGCTATCATGATATAATAGAAAATTGTAACAAACGAATTCTCCTAAAAGTTTCATGGTTGGATTTGAATTAATACTTTTCTTTGTGCTATCATAAAGTTTTGAATTAAAATTGGTTCTTACACGTAAAGCCTTTAAAGAATTAAACCTTATCAGCTGCTGCAAGTGCAGTTCAAAACTGAGAGTAAATGGTTTAGCTATCTACTATCATTCTCATGTTAAGGAAAGATTTTTTAATTATGATATCATGATTAAGCTAACTGATTGAAAAACTCAAGAAACTTATATTTTGTGCCTGTGATGATTGATATCAAGCTGAAAGTATTTCTTGGAAGGAAGACTCTTTCCAATTTAATTCTTACTCCCTGCAATTTTCAATTTCCCAATTTTGTTAATTGTT
This sequence comes from Euphorbia schlechtendalii, assembly GCA_949673415.1. Classification (NCBI taxonomy): domain Eukaryota; kingdom Viridiplantae; phylum Streptophyta; class Magnoliopsida; order Malpighiales; family Euphorbiaceae; genus Euphorbia; species Euphorbia schlechtendalii. The sequence goes on from CATIWQ010109212.1 coordinate 12,242, forward strand.
GATTTCCAAACAAATTTCAAACCCCTAGTTTTTACTTTTCATCGCAATTTTCTGGTCATTTAATCGAATAAAAT
>CATIWQ010109215.1:0-18482 GCA_949673415.1 Euphorbia schlechtendalii
ACTTATTATCATATTAATTTTATACACTAAACACTATAATTTAAGTCATTTTTATACTTTATACAAAAGATTTCACGTGGTATGTAGTTGTTTTTTATGCAAATGCAAATACTAGGTAAATCTTGAGAGTAAAATGATCTAGAGTGGAATCTTATAAAAAAATGAGTGAAAAAGGTGCAAAAAGGTACATGCAACTTAAAGATTTGGCTTAGGATCGAAGCTGTCAAAGATTGGTGAAGTCGGAAGGAGAATTTTGAAGAAAAATACAATTCACGGTAGCGACAATCATTCACGGTCACGACCTGTTCTTCTTCAGAACAGAAGTCTGCCAATCAAAGATTCACGATCGTGACTTGTATATCACAGTCGCGACTTGGACGGTTTTCTGGTTTTATCTTCTTAACTACCAACCACCAGATAAGCATGATCAACCACCATCAACTGCCATCAACTACCAATGAAAAGACACTTATCAGAAGGTAACCAATCATGAAAAGGTGCCTATCCATTATGGATTAGATTGAAGCTTCTCAACCAATCATAATGAAGTGATGCAATCTTTCACCAATGGACATGACTCTTCATATGGATAGACGCTACCCTTCGAATTCTATAAATAGGGTTCTAAACCTTACAATTTCGTGCATCATAGTGTAGTGAGACAGGGAAAATATTAGAGTGCATGAGAGAAATATAGTGTGTGTATAGATAGAGAATTCGCTACATTCATAAGTGTTAGCTAGAAAATGTTTAAGTGATTCGAATCCTTATTTCGATCACTAGATTTCTCTATATTCTCGAGCGATTGTTGTATAAGTGTACTTGCAAATCACTTATTAATAAAAGTTTTCATTCTTCATTATACGTTTGTTCGATATTTTCAAAGAATAGAATCCTAGCAGAGGTTCTATACAGGCCGAGACCGAATTCAAAGCAAATGCAGGAATTGCGGGAATTGACGACTCCCATTCAAGAGTGGATACGGTTTGATCAAATTTAGCTTTCACTTGCATACCTTACAACTTTGCTTTGCTTTCTGCTCATACTTTCTATTCTGAAGTTTATGATATGTCTATGTGTCATAATGCGTATTTTGTGTTAATCATTTATATTAATCAAGTTATATGTGTTGGAGTTAATTTTAAGAGTAGTTTTGGGGTTAACAATATCGTGTATAATCACTGGATCTGTGATATAATGTTGTTTAGTGAGCCAACATTTTTGGAATGGTAACTTTCTAAATGTGGCTATGTGAGAAGGACTCGTACTAAGCATGGTATTGATGTTGTCTAGGTTTATATAATCGTCTTAATTAGTTTGCTTTAGGTTTAGAAAAGTCTTTTCATGTGTTACTCTGCGGCGGATAATTGAACATCTGAGTATTTAGAACCGAGTTTGTTATATTAGTTTAATGAATCGTAACATCTTTGTTGAACTTGCTTGCTTTCTCTACTATCCTTATTTCGTAGGAAAAATCTATATATTTAGACTCTCTAATCTTTCATACCTATATTTACTCATTCTTCATTCTAACCCTCCTACCCAAAATATCAAACTTATTTTATTTTCTTTATTTTATCTTCCTTGTTTATCTTTAGAGCTAGTCCATCCCTCTGGGATTGATATCTTTTAAAACTACATCGCAACTGTATACTTGCAGTTATTATCATTTTTCTATTTTGATAAGGGGTATTGACAACACCTATATTTTATGTGAACAAGTTTTTGGCACCATTGATATATAGCCGAATCTTGCAAACAAACTATTAAACTTATCAGTAGAAAAGTGACGAACATAACGACATGACCTAATGTCATTAATGGCATTGCAATGTCATTAACGACATGGCCTAATGTCGTTAATGAAATTTCCTTTGGTAGAATTCAGTTTCGCTTTGTTTTGTTCCGTTTCGAATCATTTAAGCCTAGAACAACCGGCTAATACCCTTTTTAGTTTGGAAATGCATCATTTTGTAATTATTTAGGATTTATATATGATTTATTAATGTATTAATATGTTGATTAAGGTTTAGAGTAGCAATGGTAGCGCTTCGGGCCATGCATATCGATATCTCCCTTTATAGGGAAGTCGGTAATGATATGGATGACATCGTTACCGTTGTTAACCCAAAAGATGGCTATGTTATGCATGATCGGCATATATTTATGTTTCTAAATGTTGTTTTAGGTCACCCACACAAAGGGAACTCAAGTTCCTGGATAACCGACCCAATAATATAACATGCAGCGTTTTCACTAATAAAAAATTACCAACATAGTTGAGAATAAAAGTGAACAATTATCATGGAATAAGAACTTCAAAATCTCTGTTGTTTTTACCTCGACCACACGGGTCTTGCCAAAATCCCAATCGAGCATGCGTGGTACACTTGGTACATATTTGTGAGGTGGAATATCCCATGTGCTAACCTTTGTAGATGTAGGTAGTTTAGGATAGATGTATAATAGGGTTTAATTTCCTTCGGGTATCGCATCTATCAAATTTAATATTTGTTAGATATTGATGTCTTTAGGCGATTTGTAAATGCCCCATCCCAATATGTAATTATTCTCGTAGATTAGGCGCATTTACTTTCTCGCACTTTATTTACTACTTTCTGCATGCACGCTAAATAATCAAAGACATAAGCCGAAAACATCTAGATTGAATCAAAATATCATAAGTGTGGTTTCCAAAAGGGAATAATGTTAACTCAAATGATAATGAAATAGGTAACTCATCTCAGACCCGAATCTCTGAACTATGGTATCGCTTAGGCTTAACGGAGCTAGGCTGTACTAAATTTTCCCTGAAGAGCTGATCCAGGTGGCGACTCTGAGTACCATAGGCTAGAGATTCTGATCTCAAGTCTATTAAGCTTGAAAATCACATTTTCAAACAACATTTTATTTGAGCAATGCATCCTTCGAAGCATGCTCCTTTCGAAAAACCCCATGCCCCATCTCTCGAGGCCGGTGCCTCGCTATGTCCACGAGGGTCAAAAACGTTTTCTGCTCACAACATCTATGACACATCATGTAATGACATTAATTTGGGTATAAATGGATCCCCTACAATTGTAATAAGTTCAAATGATTTGACTCTTGAAGAAAAGTGAGAGACAAACATAGATACTTAGATAACGCGTGATAGCATTTGCTTATAAAAGATATGAGATCGACATAAAGATTGCCAGATTGACTATTAAGTCAGTCAAGCAAAAGTCAAAGTGATTGAAACAATAATGGGCCAAAAGTCAACAAAGCAAATTGAAGTTAACTTCCCCCAAAAAGGGTCAAACAACCGGCGCAATGGGCTTACATAATGCTAGTGCCAATGATGCAAAGAAGTTTGATCTTGGAGTACATCAACAACTCCATCACACGCCTCACCAACATTTATCGACCAATCTTTACATTGTTGAGCGTAAATTGTTCACCCTTGATGGAACCAAGCTACCAGATCCGAAGCCTTTGATCCCCAACATATCACATATCATTGGAGAATAATTGAATTCACAAGGAAATGCTGATGATCAAGCACCAGTACTCATTATCGCGTATACCTCAAGCTAGTAAAACATCATGAGCACCAAAAAATCAATCGGGAATGCTGAACGGGACAACAATTGAAGTCATGGACATGATGATAACCAATTATAAGTCAAATCAACCAAGAATGGCACAATCACTATCAAGCATGGGTGAAATAAATAAATCGGGCAAAAAGCAATACCAACAAGAAAAATAAATTTTTAATTAGCCTGTTAATGAACACTCTGTTAGTTGAGCAAACATTAGGGCTTCTTTTTAAAATAGAAGAATAGTATGCTGAGTTGAAAACTTGTAAAGGGTGACTCAGGAAAAACTTAGGACATCGAGAGAAAAGCAAACACATTGGTTAGAAAACCTGAAAGGGCTAATCGATGGCAGAAGTATTTGAAACATGTATACTCTTGTTAAGTTCATTAATGAATTGTAATTTTGCTGAATCTTTATGCATATTCTTATCTTGATTGCTTGCATGCTAATGGTAGAATATCACAAGTAAACATCCCATCACATCATGGTTCAATGAAAATATAAATAAAAAATAATAAAAAGAAAATAAAAGAAAAGAAAAGATGAGTCTGCTAGATTGAAAACCCAAAAGGGCGGTCTAGGAAAAATTTAAGATAATGCTCGATAGATTAAGAACCCATAAGGGCGGTCTATGGCGAAATTAGAAACAAAGAAAGATCAAATTCATCATCTCGTCCTTGGAATGGCATAGGATATCATTTATCTCCTCCAAAAATAGGAAGAATATCTACTAGTTTCCCTCAAGAAAAACATCCAAGCTATCATTGTCAACTTCAAAGTGAGCATTGCCTACATGGTTCAAAATCAACATCCAGATCATCTTCAAACCATATCCAGGCCTTGAGCTCAAATCTGAATCATCGAAAGCTTGGTCATTACTTTGAAGGAGTCATCGACAGTAAGGCAAACATGGAATCTTCAACGAGACAAATCCTAGGGGCACCCATGCACTAGCACAAGAGAAGGCTCTTCAATGAATGAAGCCTACAACACCTGCAACAAACAAACATACATTATGTGATAAAAATTGTCCATACATAAAATCATGCATGCAATAAATATACATTATCATTTATAGGTAAAGACAATGTCAAACCAGGGCAATACCATTCTGGTAAAAAAGAAACTCCTCCTCCACTTGAGGAACCTGCAAACATTAGGAAGGATGATGAATCTCAAGCTTAAAATTCATCCAAGCAACATTGCAATATCACAATCACAAAAGCCTCCTGAAACAATGGAGCAGTCTTCGGGACATCCTCGAATTTTCATCAAACTCATTTCTTCATCATGTTTTAATTTTTTATTGAAGGTCAATCAAATAATTATAACATGCATCATAAAATGTACTAACATCATACTTTTTTCCGATTTCTCACAGGAAGCAAATCAAACATCATACCAAGGAAATTCAAAATACAATCGAAGAAGGAAATGGTTATCTAAAAGACTGAACAAAGAAATAGTCTCATCCACCAACCGAAGAAATAAATAGTTCGATATCCCTCCACCAAGGGTCACCTTTGAAATGGATTCAGGCACCTTGCTCCAGTAGTTCCAACGGCCAAAATCAAAGGTCAACTCACAAGGGGGCACACAATGATCACAATCGAACAAAGAAATGGTTGCCGACTACTAGAGGGATGCTATAGAAAGAAATGGTCAACTCACCCACACAAGGGGCATCAACCATCAAGGGATTCCGAAGAAAGAAACGGACAATCCCGTGAGGCATGGTGCCAGAAAGGAAGGCCCATGTCATCACCGATCAAGGACAAAGAAGTCACCAATCACACAAGTCAGGTATATTCTCAATGCCTCTGCTCCATTTCATGTGATCATACTGTTATATAACCAATAGTGATAACATGAGGGGAAGCTGTGAGCATTGGATTTTGTACCAGCTACGCGTTCGATGATGATGACTTTTTGGGATTCAATCCTTGAATCACACAAGTTTTGATTATCCAACGATCTTCAAATGGAGCTCTCCTCGTCACCAAATTATATTTCGGGGCTTAAATAAATATTCGAGACCATAAAAATATTTGAAAGTTGTAAATTAAATATTTTAAGGACTTGAAAATTAGGCTTCAAAATAAATTAATTAATTAAAAGAGTTTTGATTAATTAATTAATAAAAACATAAAAAAACTGATAAAAAATAAAACAATAAATAAAAAAGGCGCGATAAAGATAGGACCGAAGTTAATTAGCTTCACCAACAAATGTTGGCGAAGCAAGCCCTGGCTTCGCCATCAAAGCGCGAAGCCAGGCTTGGCTTCGCCATCAAAGGCAAAGTTGGCTCGGCCAGCCAGCCTTCGCCACTAGCTAAGGGCTGGGGTTCGCGGCGCCGCCGAACCCAGCCAAATTCAGAAAATTTCCCTATAAATATTAGGGGAATTTTCAGTTGATAGGGAAAAAATTTACAAAAATAAAATACTTTTCTTGACGAAACGAGGTAAATTTTTACTGAAATTTTTTTTTTCTTAAGGAAATAATTTTGATTTTTTGACAACCACTTTTATTTATTTTCTTTTAAAAATCCTTTGATTATATTCAGGTCAAAAACAAGTTTGGGCTTCGAATTTAATTTTTTTTAAATCAATTTCATTCATCTTTTTCTAAAAAATCCTCAGATTTTCTTGAAACTAAAACAAATTTAGAGTCCGAGTCTGATTATTTTTAGAATAAAAATTAAAATATTTTCACACGAAAATCAAATAAAAAAGAACGAGGAGCACTTCTGGAAAACAAGCAGATTTGTCGACGTGGATTCACAATAAAAGGGTAAGGCTCTGAGTTCCTAGAGGGGTTTTTTCTTGAGTCTTACACTATGTTATTTATTTTTCTTTTCTCCTAAATTCTAAGATGAACTCGATTTTCATCATCAACCTAGGATTTATTGTATTAATTTTTATTATTTCTTTTATTTTATTTTTTAATTGTCATTTTAATTATTTTATTATGTAAATTTCTTTTATGTTTTTACCTTTTCTTTTAATTTATTTAATTATAGAGATTCTTCAATACATGTTAGAATACCCTCACGAAGGGAATTAAAATTATTCTCGGATAACAGATCTTACCTTTTTTCATGTGATCATTTTCATTAAATAAAAATGAACATTTGTAAATAAAAAAATTGTTTTCTTCCAAAATAAGAATTTTTAACCGCTGGTATTTTAATTAGATCACACGAGCCTCCTCAAAATTAAATCGAGCATATGTTTAAATATTCATGTTGTTCTATATCTCATGTACTAACCTGTGTGGATGTAGGTAGATTAGGTTAGATATACGCCTAGGCTTTTATTTTCCTTCGGGTATTGCAATTATTTTTTTAAAACAATGTAATTAATAGATTAGGCGGGCAGTTGTATCCCTCAAGGTTATGTAATTTATTAATTTATTTTTCTTCATTTATTTAGTGTATGTATTTATTACTTTCCGCATGCGTGGTAAATCATATCACAAACTCAAAAATGACATAAGGTCAAATATGCACAATTAATAAATACGGTTTTCTACATATGTAATTTAATGTGATCCAACAAGAAGTAAGCAACTTATCTCGAACTCGAATCTCTGTCTCAGTCGGTCATCCCTCAGACATTAAGCCTCACATGACTTTAATTACTAGAAGAGCTAATCCAAGTGGCGACTCTACACTACGAGATGACGATTTCAGATTTTGAACAATCTAAATCGATTTCGATCTCTTTTTAAATCTTTCGGATCCCTGACGTAATATTTTATTTTCACAAAATAATCCTGGTGGATTGCGCCTCTCCTTTAGCGCGCTCTCGGCCCTTCTTTTCTGTGTCATCCGCTCATTGGTACACACCTCCTAATCACTTGATCCAAACAATGTTTCCACAAGTAAGGTTCATCCCATACATAATATTTAGACTTTTTTTAATTTTATCTTTTTTAGCTCTAGATAATTCCTTTGGTAAGGAATGAGTTACAAGGTAATTCACAATATCGGCATACCAGGGAGTTACTTGCTTGATGGGGAATAAGTGCTTATCGAGGAAGTCATCTTTGATTGGTGTTCCCTCTTCTCCGCTTACTAATCTACTCAAGCGATCTGCTACAAGATTTTTTGAGCCTTTCTTATCTTTAATCTCCAAATTGAATTCTTGCAAAAGTATAATCCATCGGACCAATCTCAACTTAGCCTCCTTCTTTTTTAGCAAGTATTTGAGAGTTGCATGATCAGAAAAAGCAATAATTTTAGTGCCCAACAAATATGATTGAAACTTTTCTAAAGAAAAAATGATGGCTGGAAACTCCTTTTTCATTGTTGAATAGTTGCGTTGAGCATTGTCAAGTGTTTTAGATGCATAGTATATGACATGAGGATTCCCATCAACTTTTTAGCCTAGAACAGCCCCCACTGCATAGTTACTCGAATCACACATGATTTCAAAGGGTTTGTCCAATTTCGAAGGTCGCATTATTGGTTAAAAATCAGCCTCTCCTTTATTTCATCGAAAGCAAATTTGCATTGTTCATTGAAGCCAAAGTCTACATCTTTTTATAGCAAGCAGCTTATAAGTTGAGTGATCTTCAAAAAATCTTTGATGAATCGCCTATAGAAGCCTGCATGACCAAGAAAAGAATGAACTTCCCTCATGGAGGAGGGGTAAGGCAAAAACTTTATAAATTCAATTTTTGATTTATCGACTTCAATCCCTTTTTGCGAGATAATATGTCCAAGAATCAACCCTTTGCCAGCCATAAAATAACATTTTTCATAATTCAAAATCAAATTTGATTCCAAACATCGTTTTAATATCTTTATCAAATTGTTCAAACATTCATTGAATGATCCTCCATAAATCATGAAGTCATCCATTAACACCTCAATGTAACTCTCTACATATTAAAAAAAAAAATGCTTCCCATGCATATTTGGAAAGTTGAGGGTGTGTTGCACAAGCCAAATGACATGGCTTGATATACGAATGTTCTAAATGGGCAAGTGAAGGTTATCTTTTCATGTTCCTTGAGAGCTATCAGAATTTGATAAAAACCTGAATAACCATCAAGACAACAATAATGAGTTTTTCCCGCTAGTCTTTCAAGCATTTGATCGATAAAAGGTAAAGAAAAATGATCTATTCGAGTTCAAGAATTAAATTTACGATAGTCGATATAAACCCTCCACCTATTTTAAACTCAGGTGGGAACCAATTCATCGAACTAGTTTCTCACTACCATAACTATGAGCGGACGATGTTTGACCCGCACGGTTTTCGATAGGCACCTGCCCCGTGAGAGGGGGCGTGGGGCTTTTTGAAAAAGTGGTTTAAGAAGCCCGTTGAAAAGTGTTGCTCAAAAATGGATTTCAAGCTTAAAAGACTGGAGACCTAAATCTCTAGTCTATGTTACAACTTAGATCTGTTTGCCTAGTCCATACCATAGAATAGAGATTCAGGTTTGGATGAGTTACCTACTTTGTCATCATTCGAGTTAAATTATACTTGATAGAAACCATGTTCATAATATTTGAACTAAACTAGGTATTTTCGATTTATGTTTTAGTTTATCACACATGCATAAAGAGGTAATTGAATTGCGGAAGGTAAACATGTAGGAAATTTAAATGCTCCTAATCTATGGGGGATTAATCACATCATTGGGATAGGGGTTTACAAATCACCTAAATACATAGGAATCTAAGTGATACAATCGCCTAAAATAGATTGATATCTAACAAATATTACATTTGATTTCAAAATTAAAAGTGATGCCCAAAGGAAATTAAATCCTAACATAGATATATCCCAAACTACCTGCATCCACAAAGGTTAGCACAAATACGGCACATCACACGTAGTTGCAAATATGTTCATTTTGATTTTTGCGAGACCCAAGCAGTCTAATTTAAAACATCGAGAACTTTGAAATTTCTTTTTCATATAAAAAGGGTTCATTTTATACACGTAAGTTATTTAACCATTTTATTAGTGAAAATGTCACATGTGAATATTTGTCGGGTCATTTATCCGGGGAACTTTGGTTCCCTTCGTCAGGGTTTCCTAACACACTTCGCAACAATATAAGAGGAACTAAATCTTAGTCTAAATGCGTACGAAAAATAATGTTACTAAACCCGTTCCAAAGGGGAAACCGTTAAAATTGATAGAATAATATCCCGGTGAAGGGAAACCTACTTCAACCATCTAACCTTTCAGACACATTTTGGGTACGTAAAATCTTCAAACATACGCATTATGTTACTTAAAAACTCAGATTTTAGGTCTGAATGGTTATCACTAACCATCCTGAACATAAATCTAAATTTGGAAAATTTACGAACATTTTGCCTGGATTCTACCGAGAAAGCAATGTTGATAACACATTGCAATGCCGTTAACAGCATTACAAAGACAAAAACATGCAATTTTCTTATTTTTTTACATTTTCACAATTTTCACATATCAAGCACATATATATGATACAAACAAGTGAGACACGACTCTAGGAACTCAAAGGCTTACCCTGTTACCGAGAATCCACTTCGCTCAGTCCACGAAAATACTTAGAAAATCCTCCTTGTTTCTTTGGTTTATTTTGCGATTTTATCAAAAAAGGAAGAGTGAGAGCTACTCTTCGAAGGGAAATAGAAATCCTAGAATATAAGTCTTGACAAGAGGAAGAAAGGAAGCAGAAATCCTTCTCCTCTCAAGTTTAGACTTCAAAAAAACTTAAAACTTAGAAAATTGGTTAAAGACGAACTAAACAAACAAGTATTACAAATAGATAAAGACACTTGCTATGACCACTTAAACCAAGTTCTATTGATTTAGCAGAAGAAGTAGTCCAAAGGAACTCTAAACCTCAAAGTTTGCTTAAATTCTCATATAACTCTAATTTTTTGAAAGTGTGAACTAATCCTTAAACTTACTTAAATAACCCAAATGCTCCAAGTTCATGCCCTATTCATGAACTTACACACTCAAGTTATGGAACTACAAGAGAATATGAGTTAAACGAGTTTAAATAAGTTGCCAAAATGCTTAAGTACCTCAAAAACACTCAAGAACACCAAGGATACTTCAAATTCAAACTCAACTTTTGGAACTCTCTCTTGCTCTTGTTTGCACAAAAATGAGCTACCTTTTAGTGAAACTCAGCTCTCTTGAATCCAAAGTTAACTTAATCCTAGGATAGGCCATGCTTTGCTCTTTTACTTTTTCACTTTTCCTCAATCCAAATGCAAATGTTGGATGGACATAACCTAGGTGAGGTGTAGCAGATGGTGTTACATGAGAAAAATACGAGCATATGGGCAAAGATTGCCTTTTTGGTTGAAAATTGCAAAAAGTGCAATTTTGATTCTACTACAGATTTGATGTCATTAAGAAATGAAGTAATGTCATTAACGACATCAGCCATGTCATTAACGATATGGTATTCAAGCTGGGCTTTTTCTTTTCAATTGGGTGTTTAAAGGAAGGAGAGGCCCAAAGAAACAAAGTAAATGATTTCATGACCTTGCAAAATGTAGAAACCTAACAAGGGAAAAAATTATAGTTTCATCATCGAACTCGCGAGTCAGGTGCGAAATCCCATGCTCACAGGCTACCCCTCATGGATCACTGCTGATATGAGATCAATATGATCCCACGATTGAAAGAGCAGCGGGGGTTCATGATGGCTAGAAGCTTTCATCTTGGTGTGGCATTTTCAGGGATTAGTCTCTTCATGCCCCTTGTGAATTGCCCGTTTAGCAATGATTGCCCCTTGAAGGTTGACCTTTGGCTTGTAGGAACTGTTGGGGAAAGAACGTTCATGGTGCGCCTCTGTTCTTCTGGTTGAAAGTCCAATATGCAAATTGTAGAAAGTTCGTTGATGACGTGGATCACAGAGAATCCACTAACTGTAAAAAGCCAAGAAAAGGTATGAACTGTAGAAAGTTCGGTGACTGTAAAAAGTTAGGAAAGAGGTGAACTGTGGAAAGTTCATCGACCGTAAAAATTCAGATAAGGTGTGAATTGTAGAAAGTTCATTTGACTGTAAAAAGTCAGAAAATATGCGAATTGTACAAAGTTCGTTTGATTGTAAAATTCGAAAAAGATGCGAATCGTAGAAAGTTCGTTTGACCGTGAAAAGTTAGAAAATTGCGAATTGTAGAAAGTTCGTTCAACTCTAAAAAGTTAGAAAATTATGAACTGTAGAAAGTTTGTTGATTGTAAAAAGTAAAAAAAATGCGAACTACAGAAAGTTTGTTCGGCTGTAAAAAGTCAAAATATTGCGAATTGTAGAAAGTTCGTTCGACTGTAAAAAGTTAGAAAATTGCTAACTGTAGAAAGTTTGTTGACTGTAAAAATCAAGAAAATTGCGAAATGAAGAAAGTTCATTGACTGTAAAAAGTAAAAAAAATGCGAATTGTATAAAGTTTGTTCAATTGTAAAAAGTCGAAGAAGTTGATAAAAATGCAAGTTATGGATGCATGTTTTAATTTCTTGATTGACATTGTTGAAAGTAAAAATTTTTACCCTTTCAATTAAGAATTAAAATATAAATACGTTTTAATTGCCACAGGTCCCGTGACCGAGTTTTAAAAATATTCTGTGAGGTTCCGGAAGTCAATCGAACGCCTTTAATGACCTTTTATAGAGTTAAGATGACTTACAAGTAAATTGTAAAGGGTTAGAATGAGTTTGGGCTAAAAATAAAAGAAATGGGTTGGGCTGAAAGCCCATGTCGTTAACCATATTGCGTGATGTCGTTAATGACATCACGCGTGCAGGTTTTAAAATAAAACCTAATTTCTTTCCCCCATTCTCACTTCTATCAGAAAAAATAGCCTCTACCTCAAAACCCCAAATTTCTTCTCACCAATCTCTCAAAATTGTTGTGCAAGATCAAGTCCTGCAACCCAAAGGTCATCGCCTCATCATCCCTTCATCCTCATCCCACAAACCCGAAACTTTAAAATGCACTCAATTGCGGAGGCATATTGCTTCGAGGGGGGAGATGACTTTGTCAATTTTTCGCTCTATTCTCCCATCAATACTTTGTGCCCTAAGCTCGAGGAGCACGCATCCGTGGTTCAGGTAACTCGAAACTCCCTCGATTTCAAGTTTTCTTCTTGATTTTAGTTTAAACCCTAGGTTTTAAATTTTATGAAAATGCATGTTTTATGTGAAATTGATGCATGATTAGGCTTTGTTTGTTGTTTATAGATAGTTAAGGATGATTTGGAACTCGATGTAGGGGATTTGGTTGCAAAAAAATTAGATTTTAGGGGTTGAAATCGCGGGCAGAACTGTTTTCTACCTCTGCAACTACAATGTTGTTAATGACATGATAGAAGCAGAAACAAAGATAGTTTTTGCTTCGCCTAAAGCCGCTTCTGAGTGCAATTTCAACCTAGTTTACAGTTTCTAAAGGCTTGTATGTTTGAAAATATTGAATCAAAATGCATGTTTATGATGAAAAAAAAGATACAGAATCCCGCATTGGCCTTGTGATTTACTTTTGCTATTTGTCATTTATTTTTGCAGCCGCAGACCTATACCAACATTGCTAGTATAGGGGCCATGGAGAAATGGTGGAATCGCATAGTCGGAGACCCGGAGCTCTGAGATGCTATTGATGTCACTGGATTTAGCGATCTTGCACAGATTATACCGATACAAATGCCTCATTGATCCCATCCGTCTTGCACCTCCTTGGTCAAGCTGTGGTCTGAGACTACCCACACTTTACATTTGCCTATGGGGGAGCTGACCATCACACCTTCGGATGTGGTGGCGATGACTTGACTATCCTGGCATGGAGGGGCCATTCACTTTGATGTCTTCATGGACCGCTTTTCCACTTCCAGACGGGTTATCAACCGGGTCCATGAGCTATTTGGTGTGATAACCTGGGCAGGCAAACTCTCTTACAAGGAGTTATACGGTCACTAGTGCATGATGGACGTGGTGCCTGAGAATCAGCGAGCTCGATGCATCCATTCATTTTTCATTTGCTTGCTTACCGTGCTGTTTTTCCCTACCACGTTAGGCAAGATCAACTACGGGTCAATCTCAGCGATCAAGAACATAACAACGATCCCGATACAAAATTGGCCCCAAGCCATTTTAAGCCAGATGTACTATGGCTTGGATTTCATGGTGAGGGCTCATGATAAGGCCCTCAAGCTGAGTCATGTCCTGCTCTAGGTAACTGACTCAGATCTTTCACCTTTACTTTTTGTGATTTCTTGATTTCTAACAATTTATTTGATTTTTGTCTTTATTGTAGGTTTAGGCTTTTAAATATCACATCCTTCCCCAGCAAGTCTTCAATACAGAGCCGGTCCTAGATGAGCACTTCCTTGCTATCTGGTGCCGGTGGATTGGTGGTCTCCATAAGTGGCGGACCGGATACCGAGAGTGCCTATGCCACCTAACGATCAAGCAGGTATTGAGTCATCTCTTTGAGTACCATTATTATTTCTTTGTTTTGATAATGATGTGTATTTTCTCCTTATTGTAGGTCACCTTAGATCCCTAGATCGATGTGCCAAATTGGGAGGCGGTGAGGGACGCGAGGATAGCCGATGATCATAGGCTAGTGCTGGAATGCCCCCTTTCCCTCAAGTGGTAACTTGGGGAGCGGGTCTGGGGTTAGAGGGCCATAGTGACGAGAAGGCGACCAGTTCCTCCTCATCCTTCCACCAGGGTGTTCTAGCCCAACCTGACGGTCACCTCAATGATGGATCGGGCCACTTTCCTAGATGAGAATGGCGAGGTGGCCCCTTCTATTGGTATGGACTATTTGGCGCACCTACGGTGGTTTCTTCCCCCTTCTCCTTGCATCTCGTCGGATGATACTAAGGATTAGCATCACTAGAAGATGATGGAGATGGCGGATAGGGCTCTCTCGGATGACAACAAGGAGGAGCCTGACTTTGGCAGAGGGGGTAGAGATAATGGTCCCGATGGTGGTCCAAGCCATGAAGGTGATGTGGGTAGCGGGGGCTATGGTGGTAGTGCTGGCAGTGGGGCCACGGCAACGGAGATTACAACGGAGGCCACGGTGTTGGTGGTGCGAACTCTTCCAGGGTATGAGTCACCTTGAATTTTTATTTCTTTAAGATTTTATTATACTTATTTGAGTGTTGACTATTTTAACATAGGCTGGCATGAGCAAGCGAACTCCAGCACACTAAGCCGATTCGCAGGAGAGAGCTTACCATATCCCCGGTTCATGGAGGGCCACCTCACCATCCATCTAGATACCGCCTTCTCGCTGATGCGAGGGTGGGGGAGTGTCATGCGCTTATGCTTCCTTCGAGTTTGCATGCCGTGTCCTTTGCTCCTGAGGACATCACACATGTGAGTCTCTTTTCTTTGTTTCTTTTGGAGCTTGATTTCAAGTTTTACCGATTCTTATTTTGGCTTTTGTTTTATCATGGCAGGTTCCCTAGGTTGATGCTGAGACGCATGCTTGCCACTACCTGTTTACTTGTTACATGATCATCATGTAGAACGAGGCCACTACCTTCACTTTTTATGTATGCATGTTGGGTTTGTGGGATGATGTATGTGCTTATTTGTCATCTGTTACATTTTTGTGAATGTTTATGTTATGATGCATGCTTTCCACTACAGGCCTTGATTTTTGTAGAGCACCAGAACTACTTGCGGGCTTAGGATCACGTGAAGACCCAAGATTTGAGGATAGAGGACCTAGAGAGGTAGCTGGCTTCGGGTTAGAGGTTTGTGTACCCAACGGCGTCTAGTGGGAGCCGATCCAGGAGGCAACGGGGGACTTCTTCTCCCTCCAGCATGCACCGGGGCAGATTAGGTAGCTGGAATGTGGAGGCGGATGGTTGCATTGCCGGGATTAAGGATGATGAGGATGATGGGGACTCCTCCTCCATTTAGCTTTTCTTTATGTTTGAATTCTTGATTTGTAAGGATAAATTTACAGTAGTTTTTGGCATTGTTGATGCCTTTTGCACAATCTTTATTTTTCAACTTTTCAGATATTTTTTTGAATTTGATTGAATTCCTCCGCTCCGACTTTAATTGCAATTCTTGGTTTCACTTGATATGATGGTTTTCGCAATTTCAATACTTAGAAAAGGATCCCTGTAAATTCCTCAATCTGAAATTGAACAGTAAACCAACTTTTCGTTAAAACGGCACTTCCGATTAGCCACTGTAACTGTCATGTCGTTAACTACATGAGAAAATCCAGTCTGCTAATAGATATAGGTGAATTGCCAGAAACACCATATCATTAACGATATCACAACATCATTAACAATATTGCATCCAGTTTCGAGATTCTTCTTTTTTTTTACTTTTCTTCAAATGGCATCCCACAATCAATGACTCCGGGTTTTCTTGAGCATGCTGAAGAACCCTAATTGGAAGAAACTTGAGAGGTAGGCTTATGGGGTCTTTGATATCTTCCTTTCACCTCGTGAATACGGCTTTAGTTAGGGCCGCAATTTCATTTTGGGATCCGACTACCCACATCTTCTGGTTTTCTCATCAGGAGCTATGCCTAATGATCGAGGAGTATCAAGCCATCCTTGGGATTCCATGTTCGCGGGCTTTCCCCTTAGCGGCTCCATCCTACCGCTTCGGTACCAAAGCTACTCTTCGAGGTCTGTTGAATCTGGATTCTATAGCACCTTTTCTTGCTCATCCGCCATCGGGAGGATTTCGGGTCGAAACAGTGTTGGAGTGGTACCTCGGTGCCCCTAGAGTTCACATTGCCTGGCCCTACATGGTGGCTCTACTCTTAATGTGAGAGTTATTCTATGGAGTTGGCCCTATTACCCCATTCCGGATGATATCCATTATTGATCCACTTTCTCGAGGAAATTCTCCATTTGCATTAGCATTGATGGAGAACCTTATTAGCATGGATGTTGCTATCTCTCGCCCTTATCTAGTCGACGACTGCTTCACGCTTCTCGAGGTAGGCCCACAATAACTATTTATTAACTTCCCTCATTATCTGCTCTTATAAACAAGGTTTACTTTAGGTTTGGATATTGGAGAAGCTTTCCTGATTGGTGATCCACAGGGGAATCCAGTTGATTACTCGCCCATTACTTATAACAAGCGAGGGTTGATTACCGAGGGATGTTCTTGGATGACCGAGCATGATTGGATCTAGATTTTTGGCTGGCTCTCTGATGACAGGATCCGCTAGCTTTGCCCTTGGTGGGTGATCACTCATGTCGTAGTCTTGATGCACGAATATGGGATCCTACTAATGAGCCTATATCATTCCATATTCTACTCACCCAGCCGCATATGTAGGCAGTACAGGAGGCGCTAGAGGATACCATGTAGCATATGCTCTTCCGAGTTTCTGTGGCATCATTCTTGGCTAGACAGGCTACCGATCTTATGGGTTCAGCATACCTAGTTTGCTCACCTTGATTATTGATAAGTGTATATTTACAATTATTATCATGACATTTGCAATCATAAAATGATATGGTTTTGTTTCATTTTATACTTCATATAAAAAATTTCACATGGTATGTAGTTGTTTTTTATGCAAATGCGGAAACTAGGTGAATGGGAGTAAAATGAACAAAAGTAGAATTCTATGGAAAACGAGTGAAAAAGGTGCAAAAACATGCGTGGAATACAATGATTTGGCTTAAGATTGAAGTTGTCAAAGATCGGCAAAGTTGCAAAGACGAATCATGAAGAAATAGCATTTCACGATAGTGACACCTATTCACGGTCGCGACTTATCACTCTTCATAAATAGAAAACTACCAACCAATGTTCACGATCGCAACATGTGATTCGCGGTCGTGACTTTTGATGGTTAATGGTTATCTCTT
Source organism: Euphorbia schlechtendalii (assembly GCA_949673415.1). NCBI lineage: Eukaryota > Viridiplantae > Streptophyta > Magnoliopsida > Malpighiales > Euphorbiaceae > Euphorbia > Euphorbia schlechtendalii. The sequence continues at coordinate 17,414 of CATIWQ010109215.1, forward strand.
TTCAACTACCAACCGGTAGATAACAACAATCAACCGCCATTAACTACCAACCAAAAAGACACCCTTTAGAAGTCAACCAATCATGAAAAGGTGTCTTTCCATTGTGGATGAGGATGAATCTTTGCATCCAATCAAAATGAAGTGATGCAACTCTTTGCCAATTTACACGACTCTTTGTTTGGATAGATGCAACCCTTCGTACTCTATAAATAGGGTTCAACCTCAACCATTTTCGCAAAGAGGCAGAGAATTTGGATTGATAGTGTGATACATGTTAGATTTGTATGTATAGATAGAAAGTAGAAATTATATAGATTTCGCTAGTTCAAAGTCTTAGCGAGAAAAATGTATAAGTGATTCGATTCCTATTTCGATCATTATATTTCTACACAAATACGAGCTTTTGTTGTATGAGTGCAAATTTTAAAGCACTTACCAATAAAAGTTTTCATTCTTCAACATTCTTTTATTCGAGATTCACAAAGAATAGCATCCTAGTGAAGGTTCTGTACGAGTCGAGACCGAATTCAAAGTAGACACAGGAATTGCGGGAATTGATGGCTCTCATTAAAGAGTGGATACGATTTGATCAACTTTAGCTTTCACTTGCATACCTTACAACTTTACTTTGTTTTCTGCTTATACTTTCTATTTCAAAGTTTATGATATGTCTATGTGTCGTAATGAGTATTTCATCTTGCGTCATTTATAGTAATCAAGTTATATGTTTTTGAGTTAACTTAAAGAGTGATTTAGGGGTTAACAAGATTGTGTATGATCACTGGATCTGTGATTATAACGATGTTTAGTGAGCCAACATTTCTGGAATGGTAACTTGCTAAATATGGCTATGTGAGAGCGACCCGTACTAAGCATAGTATTATAGTTATCCAGGTTCTTATAAGTGTCATAATTCGTTTACCCTAGACTTAGAAAAGTCATTTCATGTCTTACTCTGCTGTGAATTATTGAATATTAGGGTGTCTAGAATCGTATTTGTTGAAGTTATCTAGTGTACGAAATATTCTTGATGATTTTGCATGTTTTTCTCTATTAAACTTGTTTTTAG
>CATIWQ010109240.1:0-15408 GCA_949673415.1 Euphorbia schlechtendalii
TTGAAACTAACCTAATTTCCCAAACATAACTTCTAATTTTACAAACATAAACCTAAATTCATAAAAGTAAACGAACAAACCAGAATCAGCAGCAATAAAGGGAAATGAAAGTGAAGAACTAAACTAGGAATGGAAAGCTTGCCAGAAATGAGGAGATCAGGTGACAAATAAGGGTAGAAGGGGAAACCAGAACCTATTAGTGGAGCTGGTGGTGAGGTCGAAGATAGAAGAAAGGCGTCGCAGACGATACATAGTGAAGCTCATGGTGGTTAGAAGTCTCATGACGAGGCGGAAGGTTGCTGAAATCGCAGATAGGGAAGTGGATGCTAAAATCAAAGCATAGGAGGGGGAAGTGGCGGCTGAAATCGTAGATAGAGAAAAGTTCATTTTAGGTTTACAGCTCAATTCAATTTGGGAGGGTGTGAAGCATAAGAAGAAGAGAACTTGGTCTAACATGGTTGAAAGGGAGCATGTCCATCCGATGAAAAATGGATGAAAGCAAAAAAAACCTTAATTACAGCGGCGGCCATCAGAAGACCAAAGTAAGAAAGGAGAAGTAAGGGTTAACCCTTTTTTAGGTCATTTATTTTTTTTCATTATTTACTTTTATTTCAATTAATATAATGTAACATTACAACGGAAAATCAGTTGCAAATATCTATTTCTAATTCTCTTTCATAATACTTGCAACGGAAATATAAACCACTTGCAAAATCCGTTGTAAATTTTCCCTCCATCTTTACCCGCTAAATTCTTTGCAACGAAATTTCTAAAACGCTTGCAATTTTCCTTGAAAAAAAAATTTATTATTTCAGTTATAATGATTCTGCAACGGAATTTGATTTCCCTTGTAATTTCCGTTGCAAGCTAAAGAATTTGCAACGGAAAATATTCCGTTGCAAGCTATCCGTTGCAAAATGGCTGTTTTCTTGTAGTGAGAGATATAAAAGCCAAATCGTAATGAACAGTTAGTGAGACTCACACCAGGATGCAAAAGTCTTAGTGAGATCATCATTCTCTAGTCTCAGTGAGATCATCACTCTCTAGTCTTCGAGACTGCTGTTACTTACTCCTCTTTAGGCACAATAACGGATACAAAAGTTAGAGATAACAATAAATCATAAATACTTGTCTAATGGTTGATCAGGCTAACAATGAGATTGAGGATTCTGAATTCAATACCGAGATTGATAAATAAATCACCTTGCGGGGTGTTGTATTCAGTTTAAGTCCTCACACTAATCAAACACGGCCTTGACTCATTCTTGGTCAAGCCATTAAAAATTTAGCTAGACATGACTGTAAATAAACACAATAAATATAAAGAGACTCTAAATAAAGCTTGTGATTAACTAAAAAAGCTTGTAAAGTAAATTGCGAAACTAAAGATTAAAAATTGGAAAATATTGGAGTTGAATTAAAGCAAATAAAGAGTATTGGAAATCTTGAAAGCAATAAATCTAAAAAGTAGATTGAAAACAAGAATTAAAAGTCTAACAATAAACTTGAAGGCAAAATAGAAAAGTAAAGAACAAAACTAAAGACTTCACTAGATTTGATTAGACTCCATTGATGGCCTTTGAATGATGAATTCACCCTCTATATATAGAGGTTTTGCCGCCTTTTGTTGCTACCCGATTAGTCTTGAATTAAGATTTAGTGTCTTTTTCTCTTTAGGTTTCTTCTTTAGTCTTTATTTGGAAAAAAAATTTGGTTGAGTTTATCATCTTCGTAAATAGAGTTTAAATGGGAAAGTGTTTTCCTTTTTTTATTAGGATTTCTCCTAAAATAGGATTCACCCTAAAAAGTGATTCATTCTTTAAATTTAACTTGCTTTCTTCTACAAAAATGTTGGCTTTAATGTTCTGGAATTCTCTAGAAGTTGCGGAAATCACCAGGCTTTGCTACCGCTCCTAGTCCATGCATCGGGATCTCGGTAAAATGTTGATTTTGGCCAATTCATGTATCTTTTCTCCAAATCACCTTTAAAACCTAAAATAAAGAAAATGATAGTATCAAAACCCTGAAAGACTAGATACATTCTTAAAGGATATATAATTAGACATAAAACATGTTAGATTTCCAACCTATCACTGCACATCCATTTGGGAGAAAGTAGTGGTTTCAGTTGAAATGCTTCACGTCTGTATTAGGCAAAGAGTGAAGGCACCCCTCGAGGAAAGAAAGTGAACGGTGAACTCCTCTCAAGCAAGGGATATGTGGTCAACACACCTAGTTAGGAAGAGAGTAATGGTTTTGTTTGTGGTGGATGGGGATACTTATGCGAGACGATATGTGGAAAGAGTCTTTCTTCCTAGTGGTGGTGAATATCATACACCGGGTATTGCGTGACTGTGCAAATGAGGACATGCGAGAAGAATCCTGTCGTTGGTAAATAAAATGGGTAGTGGCAATAACGCTAAGGGTGTCCAGTCTGTAACGCACATTATCTTGCCGAGTTTAGGATGTCGATCCAATTGAGTTTGGGGAGCTCGGCGCTTGCCTTGGACTTAACTAGGAAGGGGGTTTATGTTGAATACATTGCACAACTATCCATAGTTGTTGGCGCTATCCTGATGAGCCATCAACAGGGCAAAAACAGTGCATGTCTTTGAAGGAAAAGGTTGGTCTCAGGGTCATGCAGGAGAACCTCGGGTTGCTTAGACCTAAAGTTCGGAGGTTCGAATCCTATCAGTTTTATTTGTTGAATTAAACTACAATACATAGCATAATGAGTCTGTGTTGTACCTGCTTCAACCCTAAGGGGCATTTTCATTCAGGAAAGTGTCAGGAATAATATAAATACTAAGACTGAACTATCCCGTATTCCCTGTTAAATCAAGTAGCTCTGAATTACAGAATGGTTCACATGCAAGTAAGTGAGTGGGTGAGGTGTAAGATTTTCTTTATTTTTAGCCTACGTGCAACTGCACATGATTCAAATATACACACCAACAAGATAATTTGTTATCTATTAATAATTTCATAATAATGCTAATTCCCTTTTCTTATGGATGTAAGAAGAAAAGAAAAAGGCGAAATGGACCGACAGAGAAATTGTGTGTGCTGGACTTACGTTACAGGCCTTGGAGTATCTTAATATAAAAATAAGGCTCTCAAAAAATGCTTTGGTTTGTTGAGGCCTCCTACAAAAGTCAATGGATTTTGGACCGGTCCAACTTATCTGAATCCTTTTCTTTGTAAATATTGATATGATCCGAAATGAGATCAGGACCCATAAATTGATTTTTTTAACATATGTTATAACAGAATTTGAGTATTATTAAATGCATTAAAATTAATAATTTAATTTTGTGAAAAATATTTACAACTCGTTAGATAACATTGAAGTACCTTGTACGATATTCATTTGTTTGCAAAAATTGTTTAATTTTTTATGAGTGCGGATTCAAAGCTCTATACAGTGCTTGTATTAATATGATTTGTATCTGTTGAATAATTATTCATAATATATTATTATAGGGTAAAATAAATCTCTTTATAATTGTTTGGGGATCTGTTGGATCCATGAGATTCAATGGGTCGGCCCATTCCCCTTGAGTCATGCGCCTTTAGGATCCAGAAACATATAGAGACAAAGTGAAATAAATATGTGACTGTAACTCTTACATACCTAAATGGTCACATATTCTAGCCTTAGAATTAGAATTACCAAAATCATTTTATTTACAAAGTTTTATAATTAGTCGGAGAACCATTTGGATTGAGTTGTCATTTTGCAACACCTAATTTATAGGGGTTGAAGTTAGGAGCTTCAAATCAGTTTTCGGTTTTTTATATTTATGTTTTTGGTTTTGGGTCCAGTTTCGGTTTTTTTTATGAAAAATCGAAAACCGAAAAAGCGAAATTTTAATTAATTTTATATTAATTTATTTATTTTTCATATTCAATTTACAATTAACACTTGAAAATTAAGTTTTCTTTTTCAAATTTAACAATAAGTTACATATGTTAAACATTACTTATATCGATTTTTTAATCATTCCATGTTAAAAATAAATATAAGAAAAAAAATTCAAATTTAGGATAAAAAATAATTTTTGTTTAAAATTGAATCGAATTATTTCAGTTCGGTTCAAACCAATCCGAAACAATATTTGGTTTTGTTTTCAGTTTTATTTTCCCCTTTCCACCCCCGAGTTAGAGTGACATAATATAACAATACCGGTTCAATTACTTAATACAAACAACAAATAATAGTATTATTTAGCTTTAAGTGAATAATTAACTAAACTTGCAAAAAGATAGCAAGAATTATGACTGAGTCACTAATTGCAAAACAGAACCGAATTAATAAGTTGATTTTGACAATATCCAGGACGAACCATTAATACTCAAATTTGTGGGGTACAAGTCATCTCAAATCCCAAAATAAAAATAATTATATAATTTTCTATAAACGTAAGAATGTTGGAAAAATTGAAGCAATCCTTATAATATAAGTTAAAAAATAAAAAAGGGCACAATATAAAAGAAGAAAGCCAAAACTTTTGTTAGAAAGTTGTTGTTTCTAATCCACAAGCTTGGCTTTAGAAAAAAGAAAAGTTAACAATGCAACGGAATCTAAAAGAGGCCCCCCACACTTGTGTTTTAAATTTGTGTTTCAGTCCCTATAAGTTATTGTTTATATACAAAGGTACCTGCAATTTTTACTTGAAATTAAATAGATTCTCTGATTCATTTCAAGTTTTTGGTCCTCCTGGATTCTCTTACACACCCTATTTCCCTAACCTTCTTTTTTTAATCAACTCCTCTTTTCATACAAACATAAAGAACTCTTCTTCACTTTTTTATAACAAGGTTAGATTTCATTTAATTTACTTGACTAGGGACCAAAAACTATGTCGACAGGTCATACAGGGAAAATAGTATAACTAGACCCTTTAAAAAAACTAGATTATTTGTAAAAGCTAGACCATTGATGATAAAAGAAGAGATTAGGGTTCAATTCCTATACTTTCTGGCCACATCTTAATATATATAACATGGTGGTTATTTGAAAAAAAAAATATAAAATTATATGGTTGTGGGGATTAAACTCTGATCTCCTCCATCCCCATTGATAATAAGTTTTCATCTGTTAAGATAGGAGAAAAGCTTGAAATCGACAATCTCTTAGAAACCTTGAAAAATGTTCAAATTAATAAAATGAGCTAAGAAAAGGAAAATAAAAAAAGGAAATAAAGAGTAAAAAGAGAAAGAAAGATTATCACTTTAATCTTGCTTTCGCCAATATATTTTATAACATGCTATGTTCATTTGGAAATGAAATTCATATTTTACAGTTTTTTATCCCAAGGAAGCTATAAAGGTGTCCAACATATCGGGTCTTGGTCTTGCATATCGACTTAATTTATAATGTGTATGTACATTGATGACATCCATTACGAAACATATCGATCTTTTTAAAATTAGGTGTTTGAAAAATAATTAATGAGTTATCCAACATTCAAATGAATAAAATTATAAGAACATCATGCACTCATTCTGGTTTTATTTTCATTCAAAGCAAGTAGTAGACATTGAGTTGAATATCGGATCGAGATGGTGACACGTGGAGAGATGGGTGGATGGGATAGAGTGGTACGTAACATCGGTCAAAGACAATAAGTAGATAACCGTAGGTTTATGCGTATATTTAAGGGGTGAAAGATAAACTTGGTTAATTAACGTTGGTGAAAATTATAAAATTCGTACAAAAGCAAAGCTAAGCTAGCTAGTTAGAGTAAGGACTAAGGAGTAGTTTCAGACAGTGAGACGCATGACATGGGTTGGGTGTCGTATTCTGTATTGCTGTTAGTCAACTTTCCTATTGATTAATTCATTCACCACAAAATTCAGTAATTTAATTATAATATCACATGCTCTTGAAATGATTTGTAATGGCAGACTGCACTCATTATTTCATAAATCATCATTGCTTTCAAATTTTTGTTGTCTAATTTGCAGTAATCCCTTTATTTGATATTCGGCCATTCCGCTCCACTGCAATCTTTTAGTTACAATGAGAGACGCTTTATGGTTTCTAAAACTAAAAATGGTCTGGAATTGTTATTGCTTTTTTAAAAAACAAAACCAAAAGCTGAGAAGTTGCATCAATAAGGTAAATTAATACATTTTAAATGAGTTCATAAGATTATTTTAAAATTTTGAATTATAAGATGATATCAAATTTTTCGGGACAATACATGATAAATGATGTAAGCATTTATTTTATATTTATTAATATGTTAGATATTGAACCCTCACATATAGTTGATAGTGTTAACTAGTCTTTTGTTTAATACTTTTGAAGGATCGTTTTACTAACATATTTTTTATGAATACTGAAATATTTTCATGCATCTTTATTAGAATTTCGTAAGGGACAGAAAAATAATATAAAATAGCTTATCAAATTTACAAAAACATAATTTTCGTATTGAAAAAATAGAAAATACTTTTTACGACAGGGAAACAAACTTTAAAGTAAATTACTAACATGGTAGCCTGCTATGCAGGTCCGCTACGGCGCCCGCAAAGCCCATTAGGGCTTCCCTTGCAAGCCAGCGCACAGCTCGCCTAAGCGCGTTGTGCATGCAGGTTGGTCCATGCGGAGTTGGAGCTTCGCGCGTCAACCCGCTTATGGGATGGGAGAAATCCCATCTCACATTGGTTTTTTTATCAGGGGAGTTTTGAACTCCCCTCCCCTTATATATAGTGCTTTCATTCTCCTTTCTCCATCACTTCAGCTCATCCTTTCTCACCGAGTTCAACATCTTTTATTCGTGAGTTTTTTGCGATATCCTCCTCGAGTTTCTTCAACGTCACAAGAATTTTTTAGAAGGTTATTTCTTTTTGAAGTAAGCCTTCTTAGTTAATATTTTCGAGTTGGTCTTCAAGCGGTCTAGCAGTTGCTGTCTACCAACGGATTCTTCCTCAACAGAGGTTTTAGTCGGTGAAAATCCGTGTGGATCAATCATAGAGGTTGTCCTAGATTTGAAACTGGTGCTAACGGAGTTCTGCCAAACTGTTCTAAGGGAACGCCGCACCAAAGGAAAGACTCACATCAACTGGTAATGCTCTTAACTTAGATGCTAGGTTTATTTTAATAAGTTTTATAAACCTGATAGTATCTATGGAATGTTTTAATTTTGATTATATCAATCATGAAATGCTTAGGAGATTCTTGAGGGTTAATTTTAAGTTTTAAAATTCTACCTTGCAATTTTGCATATTCAAGTACTGTATTGATTAATCAGCAGAGGTAATGTATTTTATTTCTATTATATTACTTTTCCATATTCAACTTAATTAATATAGTCATAATTTTATATATAAATAAAAATAATTATTATTGTAAATTTTAAATATATTGAATGTTATTAGTAATTATTTACGGCACATATAAATTATTATCTATTAATAAATTATAAAAAAAAATTAAAAGTTAAAATAATAATAAAATATTTAAAAGTAATAATAAAATATTCAAAAATAATTATAGAGTAAGGCATGAGGGACTTCATGCTTTATAAACAAATTATGAATTTGAAGTTGGATAGAGATGAACCCTACTTCAAATATAGTAAAAACTTCAATTATGAAGTACCATTTAAGATATCTAAATTTGCTTTAAACACTATAATTTCTTCAAATAGCACTGGGGCACGACCATCTATACAGAAGGGACGAGCTTGCAGGAGTACATATAAGAGATAATAACAAAAAACAAACAAAAGTTATTATTGAACTTTATTATCGACTCAAATTTAAGTTTTTTTTTTCCATGATGTGTTTTATAAACACAACATAGGCATATTGTAAAATGTGTTGAATTTAATCAAGGGCTTCGCATTTCTCAAATGTTACACTTGTTAGGAGGCGAGATTACTTAACCAGATTGTACATGTTAAACATGCAATAAGACTTCGATTTATATCGAGTTTGTTTACATTTACATTCAAATAACATGTCCGGGTTTTAGTCACGTTAAAAAATCCTCACCCCTACATAATTAGCAACAAAATCGTGGTTGTGGAATCTTAGTTTTCTAGTAAGGACAAGCTTAAAATCTCAAAATTCAAGTCCGTCCATATTTGGGCGGGGAAATGCAAATTTAATGACATTTAGCAACATTATCAAGAAATTGGGATGAGAAAGTGAAGAGAATCGAAATGGGGAAATTCAGGATTAAGAATGATAATGTATTGTAGAGTATGATCAATCACTATCTGAATCCAGCTAATGTTTGACTCAGATTCCCATAATTTGGACCACCATTTTCCAGAATTGATAAAGAGAGAAAGTCTTTCATTGATTCCAGTATTTGAATTTCCCTAATGAAGCAAAAGGATGGACTTGGTGTCTTTAATTTTGGACACCCTACCAAGCTATCTATCTTTAACTCTTACCTCTAACTCTTTCTACTATTCTTATAAACAACAAAAATTGTATCCTCCTTTACTCTTTACCATATTTAAACAATCTGGTTTCCTCTTTCCCAACTATCATTAATTATCTAACTAATAAATTAATTAATCTCTGCCCTTAATATTCACCAATTTACCCACTGAATTCATTTTAAGCAAATTGTGTATAGTTGCTGACAAAAGCTGTGAGCCCCTCTCTCTCTTTCTTCTGTTTTTATTATACAGTTTCTGTTGTTGCTGAAGAGCCCACATGTTCCCTTTAATTAAACCAAATAACTTGTATGCATTTACAACATTTTCTTTTTAAATTTTAAAATTAATGAAAATAATTTGAGATTTAGATTGAGACCAAGCTTCGGATCTATCGACTTTCTCCAACGTAAGACTTTATTATTAATCGAAGTTTGTTTTTTTATATTTCGAGTTTAATGAGTTTCCATGAGAGTACAAATACAGTTGCGGCTGATGTATTAATTTTCTTTCCCAATAGAAGAATATAATAAGAACGCATAAAATGATAAAATTATACATAAAAGAATAGATTTTAATTTGCTTGGGTTCCCAAGGTGACCCATCAATGATCAAACATCTGGGTTTTATGAAAATACATCATATGATTATTATACAGTTGTTTAGCATCTGAAGTGCAAAAGCAAATGCAAAAGACAACAACCAAATGAAACAAAAAGCAGCAAAATTAGAAGAAGAAGAAGAAAAAGAAAAGGAATTAAAGGTAACAAGAAAAGACCCAGACCTAACAAGAAGAACCCAAAAGAATCCCACAATTAATTACATTTCTTTTTCTTTTGTTGCTGCTTTCAAGAAAGCATTAAAAACTGAATTTCTTTTTTCATTTTTAAAAACAAGTGCAACTTTCTCATCATATATATCAAAAACATAATGTTGAAGAGAATGTAAATAAAGATTAGTAGCAGATGAAAGCACAGCTGAAACTGATAGACAGATAAGAAAGAAAGAAAGAAAGAAAATGAACTATCTTGACTTGAAAAAAAAAGGTCACTTACCAATTCCCATGTTGAATCAGTTGCAGTATTAATACCTCCATTGGTGCAGAAAACAAAGCAAACTGAAACTCACAAGCAACCTTTCAAAATGCACTGAATATCTCATATGAAATATAACCATCAACATCAATTAATTAATTCATTCAACCCCATAATAATATATCCACCATGAACTAAACTACAACTCCCACTGAGAAAAACAACTCCTAAATTAAAAAGAAGAAAAAGCCCTAAAAAAGAGAGAGAGAGAGATAGATAGCGTACTGCAATTGATTGATTCTTAACAAGTCAGCAGAAGATAATAATTGTTCCCCATTGATAACAAATTTTGGTTAATTGTTGTTGTTGTTGTTTGAATGGAAAATAGTCTAGGGTTTCTTACCCAAAGTGTGCTTGTTATTATGCATCCAAACCTTAAGAACATGCCTTTTGACACCAGTTTCGTTACAGAAATGTTGAACTGCTTCTTCATCATGTTTCTGGATTCTCCATCCCAATCTCTCTGCAAGTCCCAACATTTTGTCTTTCTGATCTTGACTGAACTTTGTCCTAAACCTCTTCCGAGAAGAACCGCTGCCTCCGCCGCTCGGATTTGATACGTCCTCTTGATCATCCCTACTCTGGCCACCTGATGTCGACGGCAATGCCAGCGGCCTTTGCTGTGGCGGCGCCACGTGGAGGTATCCTGCCGGCGTTCTGTAGTACGGTGCGAATTGCGGGATCTGGTGGTTCGGATGAGAGTGGAAGAATATCTCTCCTCCGCCGTGTGCGGTTGCCTCAGTGATTTCCTTGCGGTGGAAATTCCTGTGGCAGTTGCACGCGGCGCATTTCAGCGCGTCCAGTGTCCCTTCAGCGCCACCCGGCATGAACTCGCCGCAACCGTCCACCGCGTGTCCGCCGAGCCCGACGGCGTGGTTTTTCAAACACTCTCTATATCTCGGTTTCGCTGCCTGGACGAATCCGGTTCCGGCAGGTGGCGCTTGTTCAGCTCCGGTGGTGGTTGTCATTTTCACTCTCGCTGAGTTGTTAAGCGAGTCGTAACTCGCCGGCAACCCCATCTCTTCTTCCTCCTCGTGCTCCTCTTGATCCTCAAACTCCATAGGTAATTTGGAAATTCAAAAGATTAAGGAGATAAGGAAGCTAATAGAATCAAAGAGAAAATATTAAGGAGATAAGAAGGACTGAGAGGATGTGGACATTAATTTTTTTCACTTGTCTCTGCAAAAGAGAAGTGTTAATTTTTTTTATGCTTCAGACACTTCTTGATATACTTTTTCCCGTTCTTCAATTCTTTCTCTCTCTGCCACTGGCTATACCCGGTCGCCGGTGAACTCTTTTTACTCATTTCATTATTTACAGCGCCGTGAAAGTGCAATTCCACTGTTCAGACCAGAAGCATGAGGTGGAATTGTACAGCCTGGTCAGATAAGCTTAAAAAAGAGAGAGAGATGGAATCCAACGTTCACGCGCGCCAGTGAGGGGAAATTAGGAAGCGGCGCGTGGGGTGGGGGGAACCAAGTGGTTTGGTGTTGAATATATGAAACACGACACGGAAATGCTTAGGAAAAAATAAATTGTCGGCATTTAAGGCAGCTGTCTACGTGAGCTCACTTCCGACATGAGTGACGCGCGATTGGCGTCAACATGTAATTAATATTGGAGTGAGAAAACAAAGAGGATGGAACTGGGGATTTATTTACTCCTAATGTAAGAACGTGGGATGCACGTGCCGGCGAGCAATATCGGGATTTTAGCGATATAGTGAGGTATGGGTGAAGTCAATGGTGTCAGGATTATAAGAAAATGTTATTTGCAGTTGATTTGGGCTCTCCTCTTTTGGGCTTGGCCCAATTAGAACCGTTCATGTGTTGGGCTGGGTCGGGTTCGGACGAGATCTAACGGACTTTTGCTTGTGAATTTGTTCTTAAACTCATCCTAACCATCTAAATTTTTTTGGGGTCGGGCTGGGATTTGGGCTAACTTCAATTTATATGCATTATGTAACAAAACTTTTTTCTGACCGATAATTTTTGTATTTACAGACTAACCAATATAATATATAACATTATATATAAAAAATTTATTTAATTGTGCTTCAATGATTCATGGCCATCATGGGAGGCCTAAACAAAAAGATTGAGAATTTAGCTGATAATGCCTTGGTCTTTTTCTTGGAAGGCATTCATTAGTATTTGCCATATAATTATTTTTAACTTTGGCTAGATTATTACGCAGGATAGGGAAAGCCGGTGTTACCACTTTGAGGTTCCAGTATTTTATGACATTTGCTGGATGAGTTTATATATAAAAAATTATTTTATATAAAATCAATTACGGTTCTGGCCGCTCAATGGGATGGAATATTAATCCCAAACCCATCCCATATTATTTACGGGTTTTAACGGGTTCAGACCAGATTTAATAAATTTCAAAAGATATTTCTCAAACTCAATTCATACACTACAGCTCGGGCAGGTTGGGCCTACCATTAGGCCCCTACGAACAGGTCCAGACCCAATCCATTTTTGTGAAATTTAGTTAAACATCTGGTTTTTACTTTTTGGAGTATGTTCTTGAGTCTCTATAATATTAGAGTTCATATTAATCGGTCAATAAATCTGATTACCATCGTGAAAAATTAAATACTAAGATTATTAATGTATCTTATTTGGTCGAATATATACGATGAAACTTATGTTCAAGTCTCACCAAATATACTTACAAATAGATTAATAAATATTGATTATGATAAGGCTAGGGCTAGGCTTAACTCAATCATGATTAATATGAATTTGACGAAGATAAATTAATGATTATTTAGTAAAAGCCATAAAACATGTCCTAAACAAAATATTTTAAATTGCCTCGATACACCTTTGCATTTTTTTCTTGGATTTTAAAAAACTTTCACAGTCTATTTAACATTATAAAAAGTGAATTAGTTTGCCTAGAATGCCACATATGTATTCCTGGGTGGTTTGATTTTAATAAAGATATTAATATATCGGCTCATTTTAATTTTGCACTTCAAATAGTTATAATTATTTTTCATGTAAATCTCGAAGATTTTTTTTCATATTTATAAACTGAATGCGGTATTCAAAATATATGATCTTGAATGTATAAGATGAGACTTATGTTTGGCTCTTATTAAATATATTAACATTTTGATGGGCCCATGGGCAAAAATTTGTTATTGTCAAGTTAGTAGTAAAATGTTTTCAAATTAAAAATTATAATAAAATATTGACGCTTTAAATTATAAAATTGAACCACACTCAGTTTATGTTTATATTTCACCTACTGCTAATTAAGAAATTAAAATTTATAATTTTGGAACCCCGTCTATAGTGGGGCTTGGACAGTCGCCCGTACATCCCCCTTAGGAACGATCTTGGATATAAGTATCAACTATCATTAACTAAGCTTAACTCAATCATGATTATGCATTTGACCTTAGTAGTAGCCATAAAACATGTCTTAAGAAAATGATCTGTTTGGTATTATTTTTCAAGCTGTTATTCTAATAAATTGCTCTCACAGTTTTTTTATTAAATTACATATTTTGGTTTTGAACAATACATTTTAGACATTCATATTATTTAATTAGGAGCTCTGACTTGATTTTTTCAAAATCAACTACGTTTTTTTTTTTAAATTGACTCATTTGTATTTACATTAAATGGAAAGAAAAATCCTCAACCCCTGGATGTGATCCGAATATGAGACTTCTAGAATCTACAACTTATGTCTTAACTACTAGGCTAAAACTTCAATCACCAAAATCAACTATGTTGTTTATAGGAAAAGCTTGAAAATTAAATTTTTTAAAAAAATAGTTTGAGAAAGTATAACCCGGTAAAAAAATATGTTAAATAGCGATAATGGACCCTTACATTTTGCATGTTATCTTCTTGGACTTTTAAAAACCTTTCATAATCCCTAACATTAAAAAAAAGCGAATCAATTTGTTTCCAGTACTTTGACTTTATTAAAGATGTTAATGTTATGGCTCATCTAAGGCATCGCACTCCAATATCTACATCTATTATTTTCATGTAAATATGGAAGATTATCTTTCTCATATTTATAATCTGAATGCGGGTTATCAGAACATATGGTTTTGAATGTATGATTATGAACTATGAAATCCATATATAAATATCTATTAAACTTTTTTTTTTTTATCTATTTTGACTTTCAGCCATTAATCTTGAACTTGGTGAAATATATTCTGTTGCCATTATTTCAACTCATAATTGTTGTACATGTAATAGTTGTGTTTTGCAGTAGAACCACAGTACCTCTAGTTTTAAAATTCACAATATCACAATAATAAAATAAATTTGATTTTTAAGTCTCCCATGTATCAAGCTAATAAAAGCATGCTTTTCAAATAAAAAAAAAAAGCTAATAAAAGCATTCTTGATATGTATGTTCTTAAAACACAAGCTACACGGTACTATTATAATTATTTACATCTAGAGTACATTGCATCATCTATTAAGCTAATAATATATTACCAATTCACGAATAATTATTTAGGCGAGATTTATATTTGTAATTAAAACCCTGGCCACAACTTATCCACGAGACAAACCTCTTTCTGTAAAGAATTCCCATCTATTTTTTTTAAAGAGTTGCATACATGTCTTTTTTGTATGTACTTTGCTGTGACCATTAAAAAAATTCTGTGGCAGTTAACTTTGATGATCGTATTAAATTATTAATTTATGTCTCGCATTTTCAAAAATTAATTATGGAGAGATTTGGGATTTCAAACAAGGTTACCTTAGCAAGAATTATCACATATTTGTGGAATAAAAGTTAATACAAATAACAACATAACCCCAATTACCTACTAAAGGTTCTTGCGCAAGCGGTGTAGGGGGTCAGGTGTACGCAGCCGTACCCCTGTAATAATAGAAGGTGTTTCCAATTAACCTTGAAATGTAGAATTGCAAAAGCTATCCGAAACTTCGCTGTAAAAGAAATTCAAACAGATTAACGAATCATTTTGTTTTAATCCATTATAATACAAAAACCAAAATTGGTGAATCTTTTCCAAATAATGGTATGAAAGTTAATACCTATAAAATTTCATATGGTAGAAGGGATGTCAACCGAGTACAGTGCAATGGCGGATCCAGAAAATTTTTACCGTGATATTCATGTATATCATGATAAAAAATCTTTTATATCATTCATAGTATAATTTGTAAATAACAATAATTAATATTTTATATTATATAATAAAACTATAAAAGAAATAATAATATTGCAAGTAAATTTATGAAGATATATAGTCATTCAATCAGAAAATATATTTTTTCTAAGATAATTTAATGAGTTTAATACTAATATGGGTCCAATAATAATTTTTAATGCCACCTAAATACATTTATTTTTACCTATAAAATTACACTAATTTTTAAAAGTATTTGAGGTCCATGCCCACATTCTCCTTCCTATATGACTTACAAATACTATATACGCTAATGTCACGATTGCTATAGCCATCACTAGCAAGACCGCTTCTAAAAGACTATAGTGGTTACCATTATACCACAAGCTTGCTCATTTCACACAGGTTTTTGTTCGAATTAAGTTAACAAGTCTATTACATTGTGATTAATTAGACTAAGTTTTTTTAACGTTTTGGGTCTGGTTTTTCGGATGAACTGACCGAATGAGGAGTTGCTTAAAACCTTTATTTACCGAGGAGGAGGGGAAGTGACAAGACAAATAAAAGAGTGATATTCCATTTCTATATTCTTTTAATTTGCAGCCTTTTCTTCCTTTTTTTATAAATCTCACATCTTTTTCCCTTACTAATGTTTTGATCTCATTTGTCTTCTTTCTGCCATATTATTTTTTTCGTAATTTTTTCTTTCTTGTACGTATTTTCACATCATCATCAATATCATGTGAAACTGCAGGCAACCCATATA
>CATIWQ010109251.1:0-41255 GCA_949673415.1 Euphorbia schlechtendalii
TGGTTGCTCATTTTAATTAATGAAATTGCTCGCATGGTAAAAAGTGAGGTCTGTTATCCGGGAATATATTTTATTCCCTTCGTGGGGGTGTTCTAACATACATCTCCTTTTAATAAAGAAAAAGATGAAGAAGAATTACAATAATTGAAAAATAAAAATAATTAAAATTCTAGGTTCATAGATAAGATCAGAAGAAGAAATCAAACACTTAAAGCACGGGATTGCAGTTTTAGGAACTCAGAGGCTTACCCTTACTTAACGAATCCACGTCGAAGAATCTAATCGGTCCTTGAGAAATCCTCCTTGTCCTTTAAGTTTAGGTAAAAATGTTGTAGTAGGATGTCCAAAAATTTTTCGTTTTATTTTCAGAATTCGAGGTCATTCTAAAAGCTATATTTTTTTTCTCTGAAAATTTCAGGATCCGGATTATCGAAAATGATCCTACTATTTATAGGAAAATCCTAAAAAATCCAAAAAAGGTAAGATTTTCCGGCAAGGTTTCTCACCGGAAAAAAACTCCAGCAAGGCCCCTTGCGCCGGCTTTGGCGAGGCCGCGTGCCTCGCCAAAGCTTAGCGAGGGAGCTTCGCCAAGCTCTTTAGCGAGGCTCAGGCCTTGCCACAGTCTCTGGCGAGGCCATGCCTCACCAAATTTTGGCGAGGCTCTGTCTTGCCAGGGTTTGTGGTGAGGGTCCTTTGGGACCCTCGCCCGAGACTCTGGCGAGGGACCTTTGGTCTCCTCGCCAGAGATGTTTGGCGTGGCTCCAAGGACTCGCCAGATTCTGGCGATGCGAATCCCCCTATCCGGTTTTCCATCATGTTTTACATAATTTTTGTATTTTATATTATTTTTTATTTTTTAATTATTTATTTATTAATTTATTAATTTTTAATTAAATAATTTCATTGGGAACTTTCTTTTTGAATTTAGAGATGAGGAGGATTCCTATTCGGATACATCAGGATACTCGAAAATTGTGTGATTTAAGGATAAAATCCCGAAAAAGCCATCATCGTCGAACATGCGAGCTGGTTCAAAATCCCGTGCTCACAAGTACCCTGTTGTAATCACCCATATGGAGCTGTGTACATTCCGCCAAACGAAATGGTAATAACTTGAGCATCGGGAGCAGCCTTTTCTAGAAAAGGTACCATTAGTTCTGTCATTGCATAAGTTCCTAAGACATTTGCAGTGAAATTTAACTCCAAACTGAAATGGGCAAAAAGAAAAGGAATCAGTTAATTTTCCGAGTAGAATTTGGTTCTTAATGCAAATTATAGAGAAGAGGAAATGTACCCTTCTGGCGTTGTGACTCTTTCGTTCTCTAGTAGACCAGCATTGTTAATCTAAAGACAACAACCTGTTAGCTTTAATGCAAGATAATCGTATTTCTTTGAAATTAGCCAATATATAATGAGCCAGGATATTTTACCAAAACATGAACTGGAATGTCTTTTGAA
This sequence comes from Euphorbia schlechtendalii, assembly GCA_949673415.1. NCBI lineage: Eukaryota > Viridiplantae > Streptophyta > Magnoliopsida > Malpighiales > Euphorbiaceae > Euphorbia > Euphorbia schlechtendalii. The sequence goes on from CATIWQ010109251.1 coordinate 1,459, forward strand.
ATGAAACCTGATGCAAACAACCTTATATCCCTAACAGATGAAAGATCACAGGCCTACAAACTAAACGTAATAAGGCATTCAATGACAAAATAAAAGTGCATTGTAAGTGAATTTGACATTTTTGAAACCCACCTCTAAGTGAACATTTTGGTTGCCTGTTGTAAATCAAATCTTAGATAGGTAAGATTCGCCCCTCTCCTTGTTTCGACATATCATATACACATTTGCTCCACTAAAATAAAATGGTAATTGACATCAAGGATGTAGCCATGAAATCATTGTAGTATTTATATTTAGGTTGAAAAAACTGAACAAATAGTAAAGTTTGAAATACCGAGAAGCAAGACCCTCAGCTGTTGAATAACCAATGCCTAAATTAGCACCAGTTACCAAACAATTCTTCCCTTCGATTCTAATTTGCATATCTTCTGGCTTAAAACTCTTTGAATGCTCCCGGCAAGCTAATGAAATTCAGCCATAATTGGAGAAAAAACAAGCATTTTCCATGATGTAAAGCGCTAAAAGGATCGCAGACCCAAACAAATCTTAGGTCATGAATACAAAACGGAATAGAACTCAATGTAATGACCATTAGATTTAGCAGATGCAAAATGTAATTTCCAATTTAGAAGCAAAGAAATGACACTAAAAACATACAAGAAAGTAGACTTGGTGAAATTGAGGTAGCCATAGACGGCAAAAGAGGTTGATCTCCAAGTCTGAGAATTACAAATGGTGGACATATACAGTGAATTAGTCTCTTGGAAAAAAGAAAAAAAAGTTGAAAAAACTAGAAAAGGAAAGAGATGAAAGAAAGAACCTTCCTTGACCAATCGGCCAAGCTTAGTGACTAGAACCCATTTTTCTTCCTCGTCACAGCGACCCCTGCCTCGACAGCCTTCTCTACCTCCACGGTCACCGCGGCCACCGTCGAATCCGCGATGAAAGGCACCTCTTTCACCTCCTCTTTCTGCCATGGTTGGTTCAGATTACCGTAGCTTAGCAAAGCAATCTGAGAAGATCTTGTTATTGAATTTTTAATTTTTTAATTTTTTAATAAATTTTTTCTATCAATTTTTATTAGCAAGAGATTTTCCGCCGTCAATTTTTCACTATTTATAGTGTTTTTCGCAACGGTTAGATTGAAAGTGTTGCGATGAAAGTCTATTTGATCAACAAAAATATTTATTGCAACACTTTTTAAAATGTGTTTCGAAAATTCCTTCTTTCCTAAAAAATCGCAACACTTCAATGCAACACCAGCCATTCTGGTTGTGACAGGCCATCTATGGCGTAGTGAGTGCTACAGTAGAAACCTTCAAAGTTGGCCATTATAGCACATCAATACCTTGGATAACAAAGTAAACACCATTGTGAGAGGATGACGTTCGACCCACGCGATCGCTACGAGGTGTTGGCCCCATGAGATGGGGCGTGTGGTTTTTGAAAAAAAGAATTTGTTTTTTGAAAGCATGGATGAACATGGATATCAAGTTTAAAGACCCAAGAAGTAAATCTCTAGCCTATATTACAAGGTCGCCACTTGGATGAGCTCTTCTAGAAAAATTTAGTACAACTTAGATCCGTTTGCCTAATCTATACCTTATCACAGAGGTTCGAGTTCGGATGAGTAACTTCCCCGTCATTTGAGTTAAATTACACTATGTTAGAAACCATGTTTATAATATTCGAACTAGACTATATATTTCCAGTTTATGATTATTTTATCACGCACGCATAAAGTGATAAATAAGTAAATTGTGGAAAGTAAACACATAGGAAAGTAAATGCGCCTAATCTACGGGGTATTAATTACATTTTGGAATAGGGAATAACATACCACCTAAATACATCAGAATCTAAGGGATACAATCGCCAAGAATACATCGATATCTAATAAATATTACAATTGATTTCAAAATTTAAGTTCGATACCCGAAGAAAATTAAATCCTAACATTCTTCTAATCCTAATCTACCTACACCCATAAAGGTTAGCACAAATAATATTGCATATCACAAGTTGTTTGAAATATGTTCATTTTGATTTTTCATGAGACCGAAGTGAGCTAATTTAAAACAATTAGAGTTTAAAAATTCTTTCATAGGAAAAAGGTTCATTTTATACATGTAAATGTTTAATCATTTTTATCTAGTGAAAATGCCGCATGCGAACATTTTGTCGGGTCGGTTATCCGGGAACTTATGTTCCCTTCATCAAGGTTTCCTAACACACTTCATAATAATATTAGCAAAATAAATAATGGTCAAGAAAAAATAAATAAAATAATATTATCAAACTCATTTCGAAAGGGGAATCATTAAAGTTAGTAAAATAATATCCTGGTAAAGGAGAACTAACTTTAACCATTTGAACACCTTTCGGACCGATTTCAAGTTTTAAAAAATTCTCAAGTATGTAGTTTATGTTACTAAAAAATCAGATTTTAAGTCTCAATAGTCACCATTGACCCTCTTGAACATAAAATATAGGTAAAATTTGTCGAACATTCTGTTGATCTGCAATGTTGATAACATCATTGCTGATGTCGTTAACAACATCGAAATACTGTTAACAATATTGCAATGCCTTTAACTGTATTGTAGTGACAAGCATCATTAGTTTTTTATATTTTTTAAGCACCAAACACATATATCAAACATAAACATGTGAAGCACGACTCTAGGAACTCAAAGGCTCCCCCCATAGTTATGAATCCACTTCGCTAAGGTCCACGAATTCTCCAAAAAGCCCCCCTTATTTCTTTGGTTCTATTTGTGATTTGGTTGATGACAAATCTTTTAAGGAAGAGTAAGAGCTTACTCTTTGAGGGAAATGAAAATCTTAGAATGTTAGTCTTTACAAGAGGAAGAAAGGAAGTATTAGTCCTTCTCCTTCAAGCTTATACTTTAAAAGGAAGTGAAAATGTAGCTACTAATAAGCACCAAAGCTAGAAAAATGACTTGAAACTCTAACAAGTTTACTTACACCAAGCTCTATTTTCTTAGAACTTGATGACAGTTCTAAAGAAAACATAACTAATCCTCAAGTTTTCTTAGATTTTCTATAATAAGTCAAGCTAACTGCAAAAAGAGAACTAAACCTCAAAATTTCTTAAAGGAACACTCAAGAACACCAAATGCACCAAGTTCATACCCCTTTCTATGAACTTAAACTAACTAAACTAAAACTTTAAGTTGTTGGATGCTTAAAGTCTAATCTTAGTTCAAAAACTCAAGCAGAACAGTCAAGAACATTCAAATTTTCACAAGAACACTTTAAACTCTCACTTTCACTCTCTTGCACATAAATGTGAGCTCCTCTAATCTCTGAAACTCAACTCTATCTTTATGGAGCTTTGTTAATCCAAAGTTAACTTAGTTTTAGGCTAGGCCATACTTTCACTTTTTGCTTTTTTCTTTTTGCTTTATACACTTGATCCCATGTGAAGATGGTTGTAAAAGGTCTTAGGTCATGTGTGGGGAGTGGTTTTACAATAGAAATGTCCAAGCATATTGGTAAGTGTGGGCTTTATGGCTGAAAATTGCATAAAGTGCAATTTTGGTTTTACTGTAATTGTGATATTGAAAATGACATTGGTCATGTCATTAACGGTATCAGCCATACCGTTAATGACATGGCACTTCTGCCTAGGCTTTTGAGCAAAAAAAGTTCCAAGGAAGGGTTAATGCCCAAAGAAATAAAGCAGGCTTTCTCTAGATGAATTCAGGACCTTGTAAAAAGTGAAAAATAATTAACAAGGGAAAAATTATAGCTTCATCATCGAACTCATGATTCGGGAGTGAAATTTCATGCTCACAGGTTACCCCTCATGGTATGTGAGATTAGTATGGTCTCACGATTGAAAGAGTAGCGAGGTATAGAGATGATACCAAACTGGTCACGCTTGGCACACCATCTAGAGTGGAAACTCCATGATAACTGGAGGTTTTCATCCTAGCACCATGTTATCGGAAACTAGTCATTGTTCCCCTTTCAAATTGCCCACTTGGCAATGGTTGCCCTTTGAAGGTTGACCTTAGGCTTCTGGCTACCACTGGAACAGTTGGGGGAAGGTTATTATCCATGTGCTTCTATTCTTTCGGTTGAAAATCCTGTGTGCAAACCGCACAAACTAAAAAAATCATGAGAGATGATGTGGACTGTAAAAAGTCCATTAACTATAAAAAGTTAGAAAAAGGTGCGGACTGTAGAAAGCCTGTCGACCGAAAAAAGTAAAATATGAGCAGGTTGTAGAAAGTCCATGGACAGTAAAAAGTTGGAAGAAGGTTTGAACTCTAGAAAGTTCGTCTACTATAAAAAAAAGTCTAAAAAAGGGTGTGGTCGATAGAAAGTCCGTTGACTGTAAACGTCTGAAAAAAGTGAGGACTGTTGAAAGTGCTTTGACTATAAAAGTTTGAAAAAAGGTGCAGACTATACAAAGTTTGTTGATTGTAAAAGTCTAAAAAAGGTGTGGACTGTAGAAAGTCCTTTGACTATGAAAAGTCTGAAAAAGGTGCGGACTATAAAAAGTCCATTGATTGTAATAAGTTTGAAAAAGATACCGATTGTAAAAAGTCTATTGACTATAAAATCTCAGAAAAAAGGTGATGACTGTAGAAAGTCCGTTGACTATGAAAAGTTTGAAAAAGGTGCGGACTATAAAAAGTCAGATGACTACATTAAGTCTGAAAAAGATGCAAACTGTAGAAAGTTTGTTGACTATAAAAACTTGGAAAAGAGGTGCGGATTATAGAAAGTTTGTTGACTGTGAAAAGCCTGAAAAAGGTGTGGATTGTAGAAAGTCCGTTGACTGTAAAAGTCTGAAAAAGGTATCAAGATTCATGAGAAAATGTAAGCAATGAATACATGTTTTAATTCCTTGATTGAGATTGTTGAAAGAAAAAAATTTTTCCCCTTCAATCATGGATTCAAATATGAGTGTTTATTAATTTCCTTGGGTTGCATGATCGAGTTTAAAAACATTCAGTGCATCCCTGAAAGTCAATTCATTACCTTCGAAGCCATTTTATACAGTTATTATGATGTGTTGTAAGTGAAATGGAATGAATTTGGGCTAAGATAAAAGAAAAATGGGCTAGGCTGAAAGCTCAAGTTGTTGTTGTGCAAGATTAAATCTCAGAATCCCAAGGTAATCCCCTCTTCGTCTCTTCCTGCTCATCCTCATATTTAAGGCTTTAGAATGTGCTCCATCGTGAAAGTGTATTGTTTTGACTAGGTGGGTTAATTTCTCATGTTTTCCCACTATTCCTTGATTAACACTTTATGCTCGAAGCTCAGAAAACACGCTTTTGTGGTCCAGGTAACCCGAAAAATCCTTAAATTGGAGTTTTTTTCTCATTTTTTCATTGAAAACCTAATTCTCTAATTTTTATGAAAATGGATTATTTATGCAAAATTGATTCATGTTTAGGTTTTGTTTAGTTATTATAAGTAGTTCAGGTTGAGTTGGAAGCCAAATGTGAGGGATTTATATGCAAAAATTTGGATTTTTGGGGCAAAAATAGTGACAGGAATTGCTATCTATTTTCGCCATTATAGTGTCATTAACGACATTGTCTAATGTCGTCAATGACATTGCTCATGCAGTTAACAGCATTGCCAACGCCGTTAACGACATGTTACTGTAGAAAGCAGAAACAATTTTCTCTTTGACAGAAACCGATTCATGGCTTTCTTTTTGAGCTAAATATGTACTTTAATACTACTCAAGGCCTTTAAGATGTGTTAGATGAACTTTTTTCTCAAAAAAAGAAATGTTATTATGAAGTTAAAAGGGTATGGAGTCGTGCATTTCTTTAGTGAGGATACTAGTCGGTCTAATAAATACCACTTGTACTTGTCGATTTGTTTTTGTAGCTGCAGACCTACATGAATTTCACTGACATTGGGGATATTAAGAGATGGTGGAGCCATACGATCATGGATCCTGAACTTCTAAATGCCATCAACACCACCAGATTTGGTTCATCGGCATGAATCATGCCAATGCACATATTGCCTTTATCACACCAGCTTATACCACCTTAGTTAAGCGGTGGTCCGAGACCACCCACACCTTCCATCTACCGGTGTGTGAGCTTACCATCACACCATCTGATGTGGTGACCATGGTGGGGCTGGCTTGGATTGAGGGGGACATCCATTTTGATGTCTTCATGGATTGGTTCTCCACCTCTCATCAGGTCATCAATCAGGTGATAGATCTTTTTAGCATGGGGCCCTAGGCTGGCAAGCTTTTCTATAAGGAGCTCTAAAACTATTGGTGCCCGATGGAGGTGGTTCCCGATGCTTTGCAGCCTAATGTGTCCGCTCATTTATAATTTTGCTTCTCATCGTCTTGTTCTTCCTTGTCACTTCCAATAAGATCAACTACTAATTGATATTGGCAGTTGAGGACGTCGCAGGGATTCAGGGGCAGAATTAGACCCTAGCCATCTTAGGTCAGCTGTACAATGGCCTTGATTACACAGTGAGGGCTCATGATAAAGCACTCAAGCTGAGTTACGTCCTACTCCAGTTATTCGATTTAGACTTCCCATTTTTATTTGTTTGCTATTTTTATTACCTTGTTTAATGTTTCTTCCTTTTCTCAAGCCTAGGCCTTCGGGTACCACATACTCCCTCATCCGACCTTCAAGATTACCCCAGTTCCTGGGAAGCACTTTCTGGCTATCTGGTTCCATAGGATTGGCGGTCTCCGTAAGTGGCGGACAGCATACTAAGAGTGCCTCCATCATCTGGTGATTGAGCAGGGATCCATCTCTTTTAACAAGTGACTTTATTTCTTTACTTTTTGATTTTTTATCACCCATATGGTAAAATTTTCCCTTTCTTGTTGCAGATTACTTCCGACCCATGGACCGATGTGCCGAATCGGGAGACAGTGGTTATCACGTGGATGACAGTGGAAGACCGTCGACTGGTGCTAGAGTGTCCCATTTCCCTCGAATGGTATTTTGGGAAAAGGATCCAAAATTGGTAGAATTTGACAATAGATCAGTGAACTATTCCTCCTCATCATCCTACCGGGGTGTTTTAGCCCAACCTGAAGGTCACCTCCGAGATAGATCATACCACCTTTCAGAATAGGATCAAAGTCACGATTCCTTTGATCGATAAGGCCTACCACACGCACATGTAGCTACTGCTGCCCCTTGCCCTCGTATTTCACCTGATGACATCGAGGACTAACATCGTCGAAAGGCGATGGAGATGCTATTGCTAGTTAATTAAGAAAGTAATTGAACATGGAAAATTGCAAGGTTGAATTTCAAAACTTAAAATTAACCCTAAAGGATCTCCTAAGTATGCCATGATTGATGTAATCTAAGTTGAAACGATCCACAGATGCATATAGGTTTATAAAACTTATTAAAAAAATCTAGCATCTAAGTTAAGGGCATTATTAGTTGATCTGTGCCTTCCTTTGGTGCGACGCTCCCTTAAAACAGTACTCTAGTAGCACAGCCTCCAATCTAGGATAGCAATTATGATTGACCCACACGGATTTTCACCGACCAAAACCTCATTTGATGAAGAATCAGTTGGTAGATAGCAGCTGCTAAACGGCTCGAAGATTAACCCGAAAATATTAAATGAGAAGGCTCAATTTAAAATAGAAAGAGCCTTTTAAAGAATTTTGGCAATGTTGGAGAAACTAGTGGAGGATCACGTAAAAATCTCATGAAGAAAAGATTTGAGCTTAGAAAGAAAGGTTGAGTTGAAGTGAATTGAAAAGGAGAAGGGTCAACTATTTATAGGGTGAAGGGAAGCTAAATTCTCCCCCTTTTCAATGTGGGATAGGGAAAACCCTATCCCACAAATGGGTCAACCGCGCGGATCCCTAGGATCTGAAGGCTGACACACCCACAGCCTACATATGCGAGCTGTGTGGTAGGCACGCCCTACAAGCTAGGCCTTGGAGGCTCTTCCACAAGCCCAGCTTGAAGATTCCTAGCGAGTCTGCTACCTGCTAGACTACGCACGCTAGTGGTCTGTGAGAAATTTTTCTTGTGGGGCAACCACGCAGACCCCACCCACAAACAACCTGTACTCGCTGGGGTCACTCATAACAGGAAAAATTCCCTTGCATTTCTCTGTGCAATTTTTCCAAAAATTCTCCTTTAATTTGGTCCAACAAATTAATAATTCATCTAACGATTTCAACACTCATAATATTCTCAGCATAGACCCAGTCTATAGGTTCTTTACTTAGTCCCGTAAAGACCTAAAGTGTGTGACTTCATAGGATCCCGGATTATAGAGGTGCTAAAGGTTAACCTAAGCTTGGCTTCCCATCTGGGAACCTTTAGGCTTAGTGTTCTAGAGCGATATGGAACCCAATAACTCCAGATGATCAAATGGGCTTTCTACCAAAGGCGTATGATCCCACGATACTCGAGATGTCATGTGCTTATAACTTGATCTGATTCTATAATAGTAAAAAACAATACACTCCTTCCATCAGGTTAAGTACCATCCAATTTATTGAGCTCAGATTAAGTGTTAGCTCATGTAATAGCGATATTTATCTTGTAATTAGACTTGTTCACGAAGAACACCACTCACCCTAAAGTAACAAGATTGACTAGAAACCCATTCTATCAATCTTATACTTTGATCAGACATTTATGAGTGTTTCTCTTCAAAATGAGGCCTTAAGGTACATCTCTTATAATATCATTATATCAAAAGTGATGGATCCCATAACTACTCGGATTACCAACATGTGATCATCACTATATCTATAATCACCCTTATAATCTTGATCACCAGGGTGTGAATAATTATGACCCAAAGTATAGCAACTCCTACACAAGGTAACTAGTATCTCAGGTCTGCGGATATACTTGTACTGCTATTACAATAAGACATGACACCAACACATGGATAAAGTTATTTCTGAGTGTTTGTCTTATAGAGGTCTCCAATGTATTACTCGAATACATTCATGTGTTAACTCAAGGTACCACCTTCAACTTGTGAGATTGACTACTTGGATCTAATCCAAGGAGTAAGCTTACACATGCTAGTTTGTCCGCTTCATTGATGTCTAGTATCAATGAAACTATGACTAGGGATATTTAAACAATTCATAGTAACATGTATGTGTAGTTCTTACACCACATAGCTCCCACTATGTCCTTGCACTTTCATGCTATGAAGTAGTCAATGATTTTGTCTTATCAATGCGCATATATAATACCACAGGTATATGATACTAGCGAGATACATAAATTAAATAAACAATGATAAATAACAAGGATGCCTTTATTATTATTATTATTAATCTGAAACTATTTGTACATTATAAAATATTAAGATATATAGCCCTAATTACCTCTAGGGCATACATCATGTCTAACAATCTCCCACTTACACTAGAGCCAATTGCCTTTGTGCTTCATGCCATACTCGATAACATGCTGGTCATGCTTAAACTGAGTCAATGGCTTTATTAGCCCATCCACTAGATTCTGATCCGTAGGGATGTATTCTAAGCTTATATCCTTTATAGCTACTATCTCCTGAATGAGATGGTATTTTCTAAGTACATGTTTGTTTCTGTAATGAAACCATGGTTCCTTTTCCTAAGAAATAACCCCATTGTTATCGCAATAGATCGCTATTAGATTTACAATTCTGGAAACCACACCGAGATTAACAATAAATCCCTTAAGCTAGATAGCTTGCTTAGGTGCTTTTGAAGTAGCTATATACTCAGATTCAGTTGTTGAATCTGCTTTGAAACTTTTCCAAACAACTAACCATCATCTAACAAAATCACATACCTTGACTGGGATTTGTAATCATCCCCGTTAGACTAAAAACTCATGTCAGTGTATCCGTTCAAAGAGAGATCTCCTTCTCCATATAACAAAAACACATCCTTAATCCAACGTAAGTTCTTAAGGATTGTTTTAACGGCCATCTAGTGCTTCTCACCTGGATAAGATTTAAATCAACTAGTGATACTCAATGCATGTGAGATGTTAGGCCAAGTGCATACTATAGCATACATGATGGATCTTATCACTGAGGCATAGGGTATTCCATTCATGCGCTGTCTCTCCTCTTGTGTTCTCGAACACTCAAATTTAGAAAGGTTAATCTGGTAAGACATTGCAGATAACCCTTTCTTGACTGCTTAAGGTTAAATCTATTCAAAACATTATCTATGTATGTACTTTGAGAAAGACCTAGTAGCCTTCTAGGTCTATCTTGGTAGATATTTATACCAAATAGAAAAGATGCTTCTCCTAGGTCTTTCATGGAGAACTTCTTTGATAATAATGACTTTACTATTTGAAAAAAAGGAACATCGTTTCCTATTAGTATTATGTCATCGACATATAATACAAGGAAAATGATCGCACTCCCACTAGCCTTCTTATATACATAGGGCTTATTAGCGTTTGACATAAAAAAATTTCATGGATCATCTCGTCAAACCTAATATTCCAACTCCTTAATGCTTGCTTAAGTTTGTAAATGGACTTCTGCAACTTCCATACCATCGAATCATCCTTGGATGTAAAACCCTCGGGGTTGTGTCATATACACATTCCTATTGAGATTCCCATTAAGGAATGTTATTTTCACATCCATCTACCATATCCCAAAAATGTAATGAGCGGTGATGGCAAGGAGTATTTTGATAGACTTTAGCATGGCCACCAGTGAAAAGGTTTCATCATAGTCAATACCTTCTTTTTGACTATAACCTTTTATAACCAACCTTGCTTTATAAGTAATTACAATATCGTCCATGTCATTTTTCTTCTTGAACACCCACTTACATCCAATGGGCTTAATCCCATTCGGAGCATCAACCAAGTTCCAAACTTGATTTTCGTAAATAGAGTCCATCTCTGACCTCATGGTTGTAAACCATTTATCAGACTCTAAGCCTTCCATTACCTCCTTATAAGTCTTGGGCTCATCATCTTCCATAAGAAAGATATGTTTATCATAAGTGATGAGAAAACCATATCGCTTAAGAGCTATTGGAGCCTGACCTGACCTATGTAATGTCGGTGTTATAATAGAATGTTCCATGCTTACACTTTCTTGTGTAACAGGTGTAGGAATAATCAGTTGATTATCTGTATGATCTTCTTGAGTGGTTAACTCAAGATTGCTCTCACTAGCTTTCATAAGTATATGCTCCTTCTCGATGAATTGAGAATTTCTAGAACAAGTGACTTTTTTCCTTGGGATCATAGAAGGTATAACCCATAGTCTCCTTAGGGTAACCTACAAATAAACACCTATTAGACTTAGCACCCAGCTTATCTAAACTTGTCCTCATTACATAAGTAGGACATCCCCAAACTATCAAGTGAGAAAGAGTTGGTTCCTTACCATACCACAACTATTATGGTGTTTGATCAACTAATTTCAAGGGCACTCTATTTAGAATATAAACTGTGCTCTCAAGTGCATAACCCAAAAGGATCTGCTGAGTTCTGCTTGGCTCATCATGGACTGAACTATATCAAATAGGGTTTGATTTCTCCTTTCTAACACTCCATTATGTTGAGGTGTATAAGGAGGTGTCCATTAGGATAAAATATCATTATTCCTTAGATTATCTTGAAACTCTTGGCTTAAGTATTCACCGCCTCAATCAGATCGAAGGGTCTAGATACTTTTCCCAAGCTGTTTCTCTACTTCAATTCTGAACTTTTTGAATTTCTTAAAACTTTCAAACTTGTTCCTCATTAGGTACCAATAACCGTATAGCGAGTAATCATCAATTAAAATTATGAAGTAGACCAAACCTCATGTGTCTTAACACTCATTGGACCACATACATCACAATGTATTATTTCCAAAGTACTAGTGGCACGCTGACCATTTCTTTTGAAAGTTTCTTAGTCACCTTTCCCTTTAAACAAGGTTTGCACACTCCATAGGATTCCCATTCCATCAAGCCTAAATCACCACATTTGTGTAACTTAGTTAAGCGAGTCTCATTTATATAGCCTAGACGACAATGCCATAAGTAAGAGGATTTCTCATTATTTAATCTCGATTTCTTAACAATGTTCATATTTAGAATTTCAGTTTTAGTATCTATAACATAAATGACATCAAAACATATTCCACAAGCATAAAGAACATTATCGCGTCGAATTTAACAATTATTATTACAAAATAAAATCTCAAATCCATCTATTGTTAAACACGTAACAGAAATAATATTCTTAATTACAGCAGGAACATAATAGCAATTGTTCAAAACCAAAACAAGGCCATTAGGAAAATGAAGGCTATATGTCCTTACAGCTATTGCAGTAACCCGTGCTCCATTTTCAACTATTAGGTCCATTTCTCTCTTTGCAAGCCTCCTGCAGTTCCATAACCCCTACATAGAAGTACAAATATGAGTACCACAACCAGTATCCAATACCCATGTAGACTCATAAAGAACTGTCGAGAAACTCTCTATCATGAACATACCTAAAGTAGATGCCTCACATGGCTTCTTCTTCACTTGTTCAGAAATCTGAACTTTGAAATCCTTCTTCTAGTAGCTAGCTTTACCACATCAGAAGTAGACATTTGCATTTCCTTTCTTACTTTTCTTCTTCTTAGCAATTTTCCTCTTAGCACTTAGAGGCTTGGTTTTCTAAACCAGAAATAAGCCTTAGGATCCTTTCAAATCTAAGGCTCTACCATTTTTAGCATGTTAACCAACTCAAGTAGTGTTACATCAATCTTATTCATATAATAATTAGTCACAAAGTGTGAATAAATATCAATCAATGAATCAAGAATCAAATCCACACATAATTCATGATCTATCACAAAACCAAGTTAAGTTAGCTTCTCTATATAACCTCATAGTTGAAGAGCATGTTGCGGTACTGAAGTGCCAGCCTGCATCTTTTTCCGTATAGGAGTTTTGACATATTAAATCTCTCGGACCTGGCTTGCTCTGAAAAGAGCTCACAAAGATGGAGAATCATGGTATCTAAGTCCATTCTCTCATGTTGTATCTGAAGCACAGAATTCATGGTTGCTAGCATTATGCATACTACTGTTTCACAATCCTTTCTGTGCTTCTCCCATACCTCAAGTTCATTGGCATCAATATCAGTATCAAGTTTATCAAGGAGGGGCTCATCCAAAACATAAACTATCTTTTTGGATTTGGGGACTATCCTCACCGCCCTGAATCATTCAGTAAAGTTTGAACCATCTAGTTTGTTGTCATGAATTAATTGAAGGTTTATGTTTGGGTTCATTGTTCAACCTAGATATAAGATAGAAAGCGTTTAGAAATTAGTATATGTACATGCATTTAATATAAGGTCTTTAATTTAAACATAATTCCTACTATTTTCTCGACATTCAAATAGCCCCTTCTATTTTAATTCGGGAAATTTGATCCAACCAATCTTCCTTGGTAGGTAGCATCCATAACCACTCATCATAACCCCCGCTATAGGAGGTTAAGCCATAACAAGATAACTATGGTTTGAACCCGTCCATTTGCATCCCATGAAATTACTAATCCATTTGAGTTCTCTTTCTTGAGACGTGGGTACCCAATTGTATGACTCCTCAAATGTGTCTCCAATCTAGTATTAGCTTCATTAACATGGATAACTAACTCATTTTGATTAAGGCACTAACCCCATCTTATCTCATGACCATACACATGTTAAGGAAAAGCATGTTTTACATGTCCTCACATCCGTTAATATGGTTCATATCACGACTTATGATGGGAAGATTATCTACCACCTTAATATTGTTGTAGGGATTATATTAGTGCAGCTGGTATCGCCCTAGTCTAGGACTTATACGATGGATATGATTATGAGAATAATAATTCTTGGTTATTTTAAATTATTAATCTTAGGGAACATACTCAAGACTGGTACATCATAATCATTCCATTATACCTAGAATCCACATAGCATACAAAACAAACAAGGTTCATGTTTAAGCTCTTGCACCTATGTCTATAAGCTTTAATTTAACAACTTGAACCACGTTTGTAAAACTATATGTGGAATTAATTCCCATACTAAAAATCAACTAAGTTATAAAAGTCCCTTGGGTACACTTGAACCTAATAACAATGGAGATTTCTAGGTAGGAGAGGCCCCCTTAAAGTGAATTAGCAGCCAAGTCCAATCCTTACAAAAATAACCTCAAGCACTTCGATTCATTGTACCACAAACAACTATGATTTAAAGATTTCATTGTTTAATTGACTGAAGTACGATACAACCCTCAATTTAAAGAATTTACACGTGTGGTAAAACATTGCTAATTTATATGATAATCACCTTGACTAAGTTTGAGAAAAACCTTAATCTAGTTATCACATCATTTTCTATAACAGGATTTGAAGTCATGCATATCATACTTTAATCAATTCATAAAAAAATATCAATTTCAACATATTATAATCAATCATTCATAGCACAAGACAATCTTTGATACCACTACAGGTTAATCAAGATAGTAATTAAACATGAAAAATTGCAAGGTGGAATTTCAAAGCATAAAATTAACTCTAAAGGATCTCCTAAGCATGCTATGACTGATATAATCTAAGTTGACAAATTCATAGATGCATATATGTTTATAACACTTATACAAGAAACTTAGCATCTAAGTTAAGGGCATTAACAATTGATGTATTCCTTCCTTTGGTGTGGCACTCCCTTAGAGTAGTACTCCCATAGCACTAGCCTCCAATCTAGGATAGCCTCTATGATTGATCCACATGGATATTCACTAACCAAAACCTCCTTTAAGGAAGAACCCTTTAGTAGACAGCAGGTGCTAGATCGCTCGAAGACCAACCTAAAAATATTAACTGAGAAGGTGCACTTCATAATAAAATGGGCCTTCTAAAGAATTCTTGCAACATTGGAGAAACTCGTAGAGGATCTCGCAAAAATCTCACGAAGAAAAGATGTGGAACTCAGAAAGAAAGGCTGAGCTAAAGTGAATTAAAAATGAGAGGGGGCAGCTATTTATAGGGAGAAGGGGAGTTGAATGCTCCAATTTTTCAATGTGGGATAGGGAAAACCCTATCATATAAACGGGTCAACCGCGTACATCCCTAGGATCTGCAGCCTAACCCGCTATAGCCCGCATATGCAGGCTGTGTGGTAGTCGTACAAGGCAAGCTCGTGCATGCTTTCCTTACCCGGTAAGCTATTCCTTGCAGGCTCTCCCGTAAGCATAACTTAATGGTTACTAGAGGGCATGCATAGCAGGCCCACACAACCGGTGCTATAGGCAGCGCTTGTGGACCTGCTGCCGGCTAGCGCACGCTGCCCTAATGCCAACGCATGCTAGTGGCCCATGAGCAATTTTGCTTATGGGGTAGCCGTGTGGGCCCTACCTATGAACAACTTGTTTTTGTGGAAACCACTCGCAATGGGAAAAATTCCCTTACTTCTATCCATGCAATTTTTCTTAAAATTCTCCTTTAACTCTTTTAATTATTAATTTGGTCCAACTAATTAATAATTCAGCTAACAATTTTGACATCGCTAATATTTTCGGCATAAACCTAGTCTATAGGTTGTTTACTTAGTCGGGTAAATACCCAAAGTGTGTTACCTCTTAGATCTTGAAGTATAGAACCACTAGTGGTTAACCTAAACTTACTTTCCCATCTGGGAACCTTTAAGCTCTATGTTCTCGATAAATATGGAACCTGATAACTCTAGATGATCAAATGGGCTTTCTATCATAGGTGTATAATCCTTTAATAATCAGAACGTCATATGCTTGTGACCTAATCTGGTTTTGAATAGTAACCAATACAATACACTCCTTCCATAAGGTTAAGTACCATCTTTTTTATTGAGCTCGAATTAAGTGTCAGCTCATGTAATAGTTATAGCCATCTCAGAATTAGACTTGTTCACGAAGAACACCACTCACCATAATGTCACAAGATTGACTAGAAACCTATTATATCAATCTTATACCCTAATCAAAGGCCTCAAGGTACATATCCCATTATATCACTATATTAGGAGCGATGGATCACATCTTAACTACTCAGCTTGTTAGGACCGATGGATCTCGTCACTATACCCCTAATCACCCGTATAGCGGCCTCAAATGTATTACCCGAATACATTCATGTGTTAACTCAAGGTACCACCTTCAGCTCATGAGATCGGGTGCTTAGATCTAATCCTTGTAGTAAGCCTACACATGTTAGTCTATCCGCTTCATTGATGTCCAATCTCAATGAAACTATGACCATGGCTATTTAGACTATTCATAGTAACACATATGTGCAATTCTCATACCATATAGCACCCCCTATGTCCTTGCACTTTTACGCTATGAAGTAGTCACGGACTTTGTCTTATCAGTGTGCATTATAATACAACATATATTTATATATGATACCAGTGAGATACATAAATTAAACAAACATTGATATATAACAAATATGCCTTTATTATTATTATTAATCTAAAATTGTTTGTATATTATAATTAATTAAGCTATATCACCCTAACTGCCTATGGGGCATATATCATGTCTAATAGGTGGCAAGAGTCCCCTTAGTAGACGAGGACATCAAGGCTGACCTCGGGGGAGGTGGTAGAGGCTATGGTCCTAGAGATGGTCTAAATGGTGGTCTTGACAATGGCATTGGCCATGGCGATAGTGTTGGTAGCGGGGGCCATGATGTTGGCGATTCGAGCTCCTCCTAGGTGTGACTCGTATTTGAATCTGATTCTTTTAAATCATGCTTGTTTGTTGCATATCCTTCATTATTTTAGAAATAGGCTAGTGTGAGCAAGTGACCCTGAGTAGATCATGCCAGTTCATAGGATAGGATGTACACTATGCCCATATTTATGGAGGGCCATCTTAGGATTCCTCTAGAGATAGCCTTCTCGTTGCTTATGAGGGTAGGAGAGTGGCAGACCTACATGTCACCTCCGAGTCCATATACCATTTTCTATATTCCTTGGGACACCAACCATCTAAGGAATTTTTTCTTTTATCTTTTTAACACTTGCTTTAAATATTCATGATCCCTATTTTGGCCTTCATTCCATTATGGAAGGTCCCTTGCGCTGATGCTGAGATGCTCACCCATCATTATCTATCTACTAGTGATATGATAATTGTACAGAATAGGGTTGTTGAGGTATTCCTACATAATTTTCTGTAGACAAAACATTATGATATTTATGTTCTCGTGCCATTTATGTGTGATGATATGTATGCTTGTTCATCATTTGTTTACATTTTTCATGAATGCTTATGGTATGATGCATGTTTTGTGCTGCATGTGTTGATTTCTTTGGAGCACTGAGACTGCTTGTAGGCTCAAAGTGAGGTCCAGAATCTCCACGGTCACTAGAGGACTCATCATTTGTAGATTGAGGACCTAAAGAGGCAGCTTCTTCAAACTCGGAGGCTTGCTCACCGACCGCATCTAGAGGGAGTCAGTCTAGGATTCGCAGGGGGACCCCATCCCTCTGTAGTCTTCACTGGGGGGTTTCTGGTAGCCAGGATGTGGAGATCGACAACTATATTAGCAACATAGAGGATGATGATGATGAGGCCTCATCATTAGTTTAGATTTTTCTTCTTTTCATATTCATTTAAGAATAATTAGCAATAGTTGACGCTGTTGACGCCTTGTGCTCATTTCTTTTCTTATTTTCAAAATATTTTATTGAATTTGGATACTGAATCTTAGTTGAATTTTCTTTTTGTCTAATCAAATTGTGATACTTGATCCAGCAAATATTATAACTTCCACTCCCAAAAAGTGCCAGTAAGTTCCCCGGTCTTAAATGAAACCCGTAAACTGACTTTTTGCCAAAATAGTACCTCCAATTTATCATTGTAACTATCATATTGTTAACCACATGGGAAAATCTAGTCTTCTAATAGATATAGACAACTATTTGGAAAAGCCATATCATTAACGACATTGCTCAAATCATTAACGACATTGCATTCCAGTTTTTAGATTTTCTTCACTTTTTACTTTTCTTCAAATGATGACCCACAACCAACAACTCTGGGCTTTCTTACGCACATTGAAGAACCCAAACTAGAAGAAACTTGAGAGATTTAGCTTATGGGGACTCCATTATATCGCATTTTATCCCATAAATACATCTTTAGTTAGAGTTGTGCTCTCATTTTCGGATCCGACTACCCATTTGCTCTGCTTTTCTCATCAAGAGCTTTCTCCGATGATTGAGGAGTACCTTTCTCCGATGATTGAGGAGTACTAGGCTATCCTTGTGATTTTGTACCCTCTGGCTTTTCCTCTAGCAGTCCCCTCTTATCTCTTTGGAGCTTAAGACACTCTTCGAGGTCTGTGGAACTTGGATTCTGTGGTGCCTTTGTTTCTCACCCACTGTCTCCTGGAGGATTTCACTTCAAGGCTATGCTACAGTGGTGTGTCACTGCTTCGAGGACTCACATTGCCTAGCCTTACATGGTGGCTTTACTGTTGATGTCTGAGTTTGTTTGTGGAGTTGGTCCCATTACCGCGTTTTGACTATTATCCATCATCGACCCTCTTTCTCTAGGTAAACTCTTTGTCTACTCTAGCAATAGAAGAGAACCTTATCAGTATGGATGCTGCCACTTCACACCCTGACTTATTGGGCGATCATTTCACCCTTCTCGAGAAAAGATGTTTGTGGAGACTGATCAAGTGCCCTTATTTCTCGTAATACTGACATTATTTATTTCAGGTGTTGCTGCTAGAGAAGCTTTCCCTGATCAGTGATCCTTGGGGGAATCCTTCTAATTACATGGTTGTTTCTTACAACAAGCCAGGGTTGACCACTTAGGTGTTGGTTAATTAAGATAGGAATTGAACATACAAATTGCAAGGTAGAATTTCAAAACTTAAAATTAACCTAAGGACCTCCTAAGCAAGCCATGATTGATATAATCTAGGTTCAAACGTTCCATATATGCTTTTAGGTTCATAAAAATTTTAGAAGAAACCTAAAATCTAAGTTTCGAGCATTACCAGTTGATGTGTGCTTTCTGTCTTTTGGTGACGGTGTTCTCTTAGAGCAATTCAGTAGAACTTTGTTAGCACGAGCTTCCAAACTAGGAGTGCCTCTATGATTAATCCACATGATCTTCATTGACCAAAACCTCATTGTGGAAGAACCCATTCGTAAATAGCAACTACTAGACCACTCAAAGACCAACCACAAAATAAACCGAGAAAGCTCACTTTAGAAATATCCTTCAAAAGAATTCTTTGTTTCTTTAGAGAAACTCATCGAGGATCTCGCAAAATGAACAAGGAGAGATGTAGGACTTAGAGAGAAAAAGCTGAGCTGAAGAGTATGTGTGTTGAATAAAGAGGAACTGAGGCCTATATATATGGAAAAGGGAGAGTGTTAGATTCCCCCTAAAACTTATCCGTTCTAGGCTTGCCTTGCCATGCAAGCTGAGCCTTACGGGCTCTTCCACAAGCCTAGCTTGCGAGTTACCCTAGAGGGCATGCTTCCCGCTAGTGCGCACTGCCAATGCATGCTAGTGGCGTGTGAGCATTTTGCTCATGGGGTAGTCATGTAGGTTTCTTTTAATTATTTTTATAAACCTAATAGCATCTAGGGAATGTTTCAACCTAATAGCATCCTGCATAGCCCACGCATTGTGGGTGAGTGGGCTTGCGCGGTAGGCCCGCATAAGAGTTGCCTTAGATAGCTCTTGCGAGCCTACAGCATGCTTACGTGAGCAGGTTATCCCCGCGCGCTAGTGGGACACGAGCTTTTCAGCATGTGAGGAACCCACGTAAGCCCCACTACAAGCATCCTATGTTCGTTTAGGGTCCATTCACAACCGGAAAAACTCCTTTGCTCCGCTCCATGCATTTTTCTCTATTTTCTCTTTATTCCCTTTAATTATTATATTCAGTCCAACCAATTAATAATTCTTCTAACAAATTTGAAAACTCATATATTTTCAGCATAGTCCTAATCTATAGGTTCTTTACTTAGTTCGATAAAGACTCAAAGTGTGTGACCTCATAGGATCCCAAAGTATTGAGTAGCTAGAGGTTAACCTGAACTTGGCTTCCCATCCAGGAACCTTTAGGGTCAGTGTTCCAAATCGATATGGAACCTGATAGCTCTAGACAATCGAATGGGCTTTCAAGCAAAGGTGTACGATCCCTGGATACTTGGAATGTCACATATTGAGCTAGTATTAAGTGTTAGCTCATGTAATAGTTGTAGCTATTCTGGAATTATACTTATTCACGAAGAACACCCCTTAGCCAATATGTATCAAGATTGTCTAGAAACCCATTCTATCAATCTTATACTCTGATAAGAGGTTTATGAGTGTGTCACTTTAACAAGGGTCCCTAAGGTATATCTCCCATTATATCACTATATCAGGAGTGATGGATCTTGTCTTGACTACTTGGCTTACCAACATGTGATCATCACTATACCTATAACTTCCTGATCGCCAGGGTATAAATAAGTATGACCCAAAGTATAACATCTCGAACACAAGGTAAACAATATCTTAGGTTTGAGGATACTTGTAGTGCTACTGCAATAAGACATGAAACATACACATGGATATAGTTACTTTCCAGTATTTGTCTTATAGCAATCTCCAATGTATTACCCAAATACATCCATGTGATTACTCAAGGTACCACCTTCAGCTCATGAGATCGGCTGCTTAGATCTAATCCAAGGAATAAGCCTACACATGCTAGTCTATCCATTTCATTGATATCCAATCTCAATGAAACTATGATTGGGGATGTTTGGACTATTCATAGTAACACGTATGTAAAGTTCTCCCACCACATAGCTCCCACTATGTCCTCACACTTAACTTGACTAGGACTTATAATCATCCCTGTCAGACTAAAAACTCACGTCAGTGTATCCCTTCAAAGTGAGATCACCTTCTCTATTTACTAAAAAAAATCCTTAGTCCTACGTAAGTACTTGAGGATAGTTTTAACGGCCATCCAATGCTTCTCACCTAAGTTAGATTGAAGTCTTCTCGTGATGCTTAATGCACGTGAGACGTCAAGCTGGGTGCAAACCATAGCATACATGATGGAACCTATCGTTGAGGCATAAGGCATTTCATTCATGCGTAGTCTCTCCTCTTGTGTTCTCAGACACTCAGATTTAGAAAGGTTATTCCCATAAGTCATTGGGAGATAACCCTTTCTTGACTACTCAAGGTTAAATCTATCCAAAACCTTGGCTATGTACGTACTTTGCGAAAGACCTAATAGCCTTCAAGATCTATATCAGTAGATTTTTATGCCAAGTATAAAAGCTGCTTCTCCAAGGTCTTTCATGGAGAACTTCTTTAACAACCATGACTTAACTATCTCAAGAAAAGGAATATCGTATCCTATTAATAATATGTCATCGACATATAATACAAGGAAAATGATTACACTCCCACTAGCCTTCTTATATACACAGGGCTCATTAGCGTTTGACACAAAACCAATTTCCCGGATTGTCTTGTCAAACCTAATATTCGAACTCCTCGATGCTTGCTTAAGTCCATAAATGGACTTCTACAAGTTGCATACCATTGAGCCATCCTTGGATGTAAAATCCTCAGGTTGTGCCATAAATACATCCCTGTCCAGATTCCGGTAAAGGAATGCTATCTTCAAATTCATATGGCAAATCTCATAATTGTAATGAGTGGCGATGGCAAGGAGTATCTTGATAGAATTCAGCATGGCCACCAATGAAAAGGTCTCATCATATTCAATGCCTTCTTTTTTACTATACTCTTTTGTAACCTCCCTTGCTTTATAGGTAACTATGTTACTGTCGATATCAGTTTTCTTCTTGAAAATCCACTTACATCTTATGGGCCTACTCCCACTTAGAGCATCAATCAAGCTCCAAACTTGATTTTCGTACATGGAGTCCATATCCGACCTCATGAATTTAAGCCATTTGTCGAATCCTGGGCTCATCATCTTCCATAAGGAAGAGATATTTATCATCATAGATGAAAAACCCGTATCGTTCAGGAGAAATTGGAGCCTAGCCTGACCTACGTAATGTTAGCGCTATAATATGTTATTCCATGCTTACACTATCTTATTTAACAGGTGTAGGTATAATCAGTTGATTTTCTATTTGATCTTCTTGAGTGCTCAGCTCAAGATTGCTTCCACTACCTTTCTCAAGTATATGCTCCTTCTTAAGGAATTGAGCATTGCTGGAAACAAGGACTTTTTGTTCCTTGGGATCAAAGAAGGAATACCCTATAGTCTCCATAGGGTAACCTACAAATAGACAAATGTAAGACTTAGCACCCAGTTTATCTAAACTCACCCTCTTTACGTAAGCAGGACATCCCCAAACTCTTAGTTGAGAAAGAGAGGGCATTGGTATGGAGTTTGATCAACATACATTAACTCTTATGGAGTTTGATCAACTTATTTAGAGGGCACTCTATTTATAATATAAATTCCACTCTCAAGTGCATAACCCCAAAAGGATCTGTTGAGTTCTACTTGGCTCATCATGGACCAAACCATATCAAGTAGGGTTTGATTCCTCCTTTTTGACACTCCATTATGTTGGGGTATATAAAGAGGTATCCACTGAGATAAAATACCATTATCCCTTAGATAATCCTGAAACTCTTGGCTTAAGTATTCACCACCTCGTTCAGATCGAAGGGTCTTGATACTTTTCCCAAGCTATTTTTCTACTTCGATTCTGAACTCTTTGAATTTCTCAAAACTTTCAGACTTGTACCTCATAAAGTACAAATAACCATATAATGAGTAATCATCAATAAAGGTTATGAAGTAGACGAAACCCTCATGTATCTTAACACTCATTGGACCACATACATCGAAATGTATTATTTCCAAAATACTAATAGCATGTTGTCCCTTTCCTTTGAAATATTTCTTAGTTATCTTCCCCATTAAACAAGGTTCGTATGCACCATAGGACACCCATTCCATTGGGCCTAAGTCTCCACATATGTTTAACTTAGTTAAGGGAGTCTCATTTATACAGCCTAGACGATAATCCCTGAGGATTCCTCATTATCTAATCTCGATTTTTTTAACAATGTTCATATTTAGCATTTCAATTTTAGTATCTAGAACATAATTGCCATCCACAATTTCCACAAGCAAAAAGAACATCATTACGTTGAATTTGACATTTATTATAAGAAAATAAAATTTCAAATCCTTCTATTGCTAAAAGTGCAATAGAAATAAAATTCTTAGTGACAGCAGGAATATAATAGCTATTGTTCAAAACTAAAACTAGGCCACTTGAAAAACGATGGCTATATTTCCCTACAACTGTTGCAGCAACCTATGCTACATTTCTAACTCTTAGGTCTATTTCCCTCTTTGCAAGTCTCCTAATATTCCGCAATCCCAGTCTATAAGTTCTTTACTTAGTTTGATGAAGACTCAAAGTGTGTGACCTCATAGGATCCCAAAGTATTGAGCCGCTAGAGGTTAACCTAAACTTGTCTTCCCATCCCAGAACCTTTAAGCTCATTGTTCCAGATTGATACAGAACCTGATAGCTCTAGACGATCAAATGGGCTTTCTAGAAAAGGTGTATGATCCCCCGATACTTGGAACATCACGTATTTGTGAGTTGATCCGGTTCTACAATAGTAACCAATACAATGCACTCCTTCCATCAGGTTAAGTACCATCTAGTTTATTGAGCTAGATTAAGTGTTAGCCCATGTAATAGCCATAGCTATTCTGGAATTACACTTGTTCATGAAGAACAACACTTAGCCAATGTGTATCAAGATTGACTAGAAACCCGTTTAATCAATCTTATACTCTGATTAGAGGTTTATGAGTGTGTCACTTCAACAAGGGTCCCTAAGGTACATCTCCCATTATATCACTATATTAGGAGTGATGGATCCTGTCTTGACTACTCGGCTTACCAACATGTGATCATCACTATACCCATATCATCTTGATCGCCAGGGTATGAATAAGTATGACCCAAAGTATAACATCTCCTACATAAGGTAACCAGTATCTTGGGTCTGAGGATACTTGTAGTGCTACTGCAATAAGACATGACACCAACACATGGATATAGTTATTTCCGAGTGTTTATCTTATAGCGATCTCCAATGTATTACCTAAATACATCCATGAGATAACTCAAGGTACCACCTTCAGCTTGTGAGATCGGCTACTTAGATCTAATCCAAGAAGTAAGCCTACACATGCTAGTATATCTGTTTCATTGATGTCCAGTCTTAATGAAAAAATGACTAGGTATATTTAAACTATTCATAGTAACACGTATGTGCAATTCTCCCACCACATAGCTCCCACTATGTCCTCGCACTTTTACGCTATGAAGTAGTCTTGAATTTTGTCTCATCATTGCACATATACATATTTAATACAAAACATATATGATGCAAGCGAGATACATAAATAAATAGAAAGTATTGATATGGAACAAAGATGCCTTAATTATTATTAATAATAATTTGAAACTGTTTATACATTATAGCTAATAAACATATATCGCCTAATTACCTCCAGGGCATACATCATGTCTAATAATCTTGCACTTGCACTAGAGCCAATTTCCCATGTGCCTCATGCTATACTCGTTAACATGTTGGTTATGTTTAACTTCAGTCAATGGATTAGTTAACCCATTCGCTAGATTTTGATCCATTGGTAGGTATTCTAAATTTATATCTTTCTTGGCTACTATCTCCTGAATGAGATGGTATTTTCTAAGTACATATCCATTTTTCTAACGAGAGAGTGGTTCCTTTGCTTGAGCAATAGATTGCTATTGGATTTACAATGTTGGACACCACACCGAGATTACCAATAAATCCCTTAAGCCAAATAGCTTAGTTAACCTCTTTTGAAGCAACTATTTACTCAGATTATATGGATGAATCGGCAGATGTATCTTGTTTCAAACTTTTCCAAACAAGTATCCCTCAGTTTAACATAAACACATTACTCGATTGGGACTTATGATCATCCCTGTCAGGCTAAAAACTCACGTCGCTGTATCCCTTCAAAGTGAGATCACCTTCTCCATATACTAAAAAAAATCCTTAATCCTACGTAAGTACTTTAGGATAGTTTTAACGGCCATCTAGTGCTTCTCACCTGGGTTAGATTGAAATCTTCTCATGATGCTCAACGCATGTGAGACATCAAGCTAGGTGCAACCATAGCATAAATGATGGAACCTATCGCTGGGGCATAGGGTATTCCATTCATGTGCAGTCTCTCCTCTTGTGTTCTCAGACACTCAAATTTAGAAAGGTTATTCTCATGAGTCATTGGGAGGTAACCCTTTATTGATAAGGTTAAATCTATCCAAAACCTTGGTTATGTACGTACTTTGCGAAAGACCTAACAACCTTCTGGATCTATCTTAGTAGATTTTTATACCAAGTATGAAAGTTGCTTCTCCAAGGTCTTTCATGGAGAACATCTTTTACAACCATGACTTAACTATCTTAAGAAAAGGAAAATCATCTCGTATTAATAATATGTCATCGACATATAATACAAGGAAAATGATTGCACTCCCACTAGCCTTCTAATATACATAGGGCTCATTAAAGTTTGACACAAAAACAATTTCTAGGATTGTCTCGTAAAACATAATATTCGAACTCCTCGATGCTTGTTTATGTCCATAAATAGAATTCTACAACTTGCATACCTTTGAGCCATCCTTGGATGTAAAACCCTCGGGTTGTGCCATAAACACATCCCTTTCCAGATTCCGGTTAAGGAATGCCTTCTTCAATTCCATCTGTCAAATCTCATAATCTTAATAAGAGGTGATGGCAAGGAGTATCCTGATAGACTTCAGCATGGCCACCGGTGAAAAGCTCTCATCAGTGTCAATGTCTTTTGTGAGCGGGTGACACGAAGCGGTGGGTCGAGAGCGCGTGGAAGATGAGAGGCGTAGTCCACCGGGGTGTTCGAAAAAAGATGCACCAGGTCGGGAACCCGGGGAAAAAGGTTGAAAGAGAAAGTGAAAAATGTTTTAGATTGATTCGAACCAGAATCCGTCATCTCTTAGTGTGCAGTCGCCACCTCGATTAGCTCTTTCCAGGAATTAGAGTCCTATGAGGCTTAACGTCCGGGGGATGACCCACCAAGACACAGAGATTTGGGTTCGGGATAAGTTGCTTATTTCTTAAGTGATCACATTATATTACATCTACAAAAAACTGTATTTTCTTAGTTATACATTTTCGCACTTAGGTCATTTTTGGAGTTTATATGCATGATTCACATATTGCAAAATAATAAACCATCCACAATGTGAAATAATAAATCATCCACAAAGCAGTAATTAAATGTGGAAAATAAATGTGAAAAATAAAGATTATAAGGCTTCCAAAAATCGTGGGATGCAACCGCCCGCTAACCTATTAATTACATTTTTTGTAAAAATATGTGCAATACCCGAAGAAAAGTAAATCCTAGGCATACATCTAACCTGCATCCACAAAGGTTAGCACGGAATATGACATATATGTTGGATTTCATTTTAACGAGGCCCGTGTGGCCTAATTAAAACATCAACGATTTAAGTTGTTATTTTAAATAAAAATAGTTCATTTTTATTTACACGTATGTTGGTCAATTTTATTAGTGAAAATGACCTCATGGCAAAAGGTGAGGTCTGTTATCCGGGAATATATATTATTCCCTTCGTGGGGGTATTACAACATTATTTACAATAATAAGGAATAAAAATAATTCCAAGGTCCAAAAATAAAGATTATAAAGAGATGAAGCAGAAGATGAACATCGAATTCGTAGTTCTAGAAACTCAAAAGCTTACCCTTGTGGTATGAATCCACTTCGAACGTACCCGTTCGGCCTTTGGAAGTCCTCAATCGTTTTGATTTAAGTGTAGTTTAATGTGTAAAAAAATAATTGATTGGATGGAAAATAAAGTGTTTATTTATCCAAAAAATAATTAGACTTAGGTTCTAAATTTTGTTTTAGACCCGAGAATATCTGAGGATTTAAGAAGAAAAGATGAAGAAATTTGATTAAAAGATGAAGAAATTTAGGATCCAAAAGTGTTTTGGATCCGTTAAAATGTTAGAAGAAAAGAAGAAATTATTGTTTGTATTTTTTTATCTGAAAGTGAGGATTTTCCTCTTTGAATTTTTGAGCTCCCCTCGATCCAAAAATGTCTGACTATTTATAGAAAAAACCTGGAATATCCAACAAAGGCAAAAAAGTTTAGCGGGGTTGCCAAAGAGTTTGGCGACCTCGTGAAATTGGTTGGCGAGCTCGTTAGAGAGGCTAGCGAGCTCGCCAACCACCTTTGGTGAGGCTGGCCAGCCACGCCAAAAAGCTAGCGATTCTTGCGAGCTTGCCAGACTCGCTGGCTAGCCTCGCCAAAAATGGTGAGGCTCGCTAGGGAGTTTGGCGAGCTCACAAAACTCCCTGGCGAGGCAAGCCTCACCAACGGGTTCGACGAGGCTCGCTAGACCCCTAGCGAGCCTCGTTGGGGCCTGGCAAGGTTCGCCAGGTTATTAGCAAGCCTCGTCGGAGTGTAGCGACATTTGTCAAGCTTTCTGGAGAGCCTGAATCTGGTTTTCGATGGTGTTTTTGGATTTTTTATGTATTTTTATATTTTTTAGTTAATTTCTGAATTGAAGTCATTTTAAATTCAGAGACGAGGAAGACTCCCATTTGAATATCATCGGACGGTCGAAAATCATGTGATTCGAGGATAAATATCCT
Source organism: Euphorbia schlechtendalii (assembly GCA_949673415.1). NCBI lineage: Eukaryota > Viridiplantae > Streptophyta > Magnoliopsida > Malpighiales > Euphorbiaceae > Euphorbia > Euphorbia schlechtendalii. The sequence continues at coordinate 29,264 of CATIWQ010109251.1, forward strand.
GAAAAGCCATCATTATTGAACGCACGAGCTGGTACAAAATCCCGTGCTCACAACTGCCCCTCGTGTGATCATTGCTGGTTGTAGAACCAGTATGATTACATGAAAAGAGCGTAAGGATAGAGAGAATACCTGACTAGTGTGGTAGGTGACATCTTGTTCCCAATTGATGATAACGTAGGCCTTCCTTTCTAGCGCTGTGTCTTCATAGGGTCATCCGTTTCTTTCTTCGAAATCCTTTAGGTACTTGGTGCCCCTTGTAGGAGGGTCAGCCGTTTCTTTCTGCGGCGTCCCTTTAGTGGTTTGTAACCATTTCATTCTTCGTTTGATAAATGAGACTGTTTCATTCTTCAGCCATTAAGATAATAGTTTCCTTCTTCGGTTGTGTTTTGTATTTCCTTAATAGGATGTTGACTTGCTTCCTATAACAAATCAGAGGAAAGATAATGTTAATACATTTGATGGTGAATGTTTTAATTATTTGATTGAGTTTATGCGAAGAAAAAATTTTTTGCCCCTTCAATCAAAAATTAAAACATAATAAGTTTAATAAGAAATTCGAGGTGTCCCGAGAATCGCTCCGTTGTAGGAGGCTTTTGTTGCAATGTTGACTTTAGGCTTGAGTGCGCCATCGTCTTGTTTTTAGGTTCCTGATGTGGAGGTGGAGGTTCTTGTTTATCGGGACAGTGTTGCCCCGGTTCGGTATCGTCTTTACTTGAGAATGTCATGATGTGAATGTAATGTATGCATGTTCTTATGCATGAACAATATTTATCATATGATGTATGTAGGTATCGTGGGCTTCATTCTATGAAGAGCCTTCTCTTGTGCTGGTGCATGGTTGCCCCCTATGACTTGTCTTGTTAGGGATTCCATGGATGACTCCCTTAAAGCAACGACCATGGGTTCGTTGAATCAGATTCAAGTTCATAGCTTGGATCTGATTATAGGAAAGTCTGGATGAATCTTTGATCCCGCATTGTGTCTGTGATGATCGCTTGGAAGCCTTTTGCCTGAAGTGTTGAAGGTATGTGATGCCTCGTACCATTCCGAGGAGGAGATGATGAATTTGATATTTCTATGGTCCTAAGTTTTGCATAGATCACCCTTACGTGTTTTCAATCTATCGAACCTTGTCTTAATTTTTGCCTGGACTGCCCTTTCAGGTTTTCAATCCAGCAGACACATTTTTCTTTATTTTTTTCTTTTTTTATTAAATTTTTTAGATGTTTACTTGCGATATTCTTCCATTGGCATGCAAGGAATCAAAATAAGCATATGCATAAAGATTGAACAAAAATGACAATTCATTGATGAACTTAATAGGGGTACAAATATTTCAAATGATTTGTCTCCTGCCATCAATTAGCCCTTTCAGGTTTTCTAACCAATGTGGTTCTCTCGATGTCCTAAGTTTTGCCTGAGCCGCCCTTTTCAGGTTTTCAACTCAACGAACTATTCTTTTTCTAGTTTGAAAAGAAACCTTAATTTTTGCTCAACTAACTGAGTGTGAATTGATAGGCTAATTACAAATTTATTTTTTTCGTACTACTTTTTAGAGATTTATTTCTGTCACCTATGCGTGATAGTAATTGTGTAAGACTTGATTGATTATATAGATCGGTCGCTGTCCATGTCCACGACTTAATTTGTTATCTCGTTCAGCATTTCTGACCGATTGGTTGGTGCTCGTGCCGCTTTGCTAGCTTGAGGAGTATTCGATGATAAGTCTTGATCATTGGCATTTCCTTTGATGGTGCAATGATTGCCCCACAAATAGTAGCGATCCATGTGAAGGAACTATTGACGTGTTAAATAATCTGACTCCTTTTTTATCTTTAGTATTTTGTTTGATTATCCCATGAATGGTGGTGATCTGTGTGATGGAGTTGTTGATGTGTTCAACTATCTAACTCCATCTTCATGTTATTGCGCCAGTTGTTTGATTTAAAGAATGGTGGTGATGGAGTTGTTGATGTCTTCAACGATCTGACTCCTTCTTTGTGTTATTGCACCGGTTGTTTGGCCTTATGAATAGAGTTGCAGACGTGTGCAATGACTCAACTCCTTCTTTGTGATATTGCGCTAGTTATGTGGTCCTAACTTGCTTGATCGACATTTTGACCTTATTCTAGCTCCGTTCCTTTTGATTTTTGCGTGAATCAGTGGATGTTTCATGCTTGGAGATCTTTCCATTGATCTTTCGTCATTGTATGATTAGGTAATTACTATCACGCATTGTCTAAGTACATTTATTTATCTCTCACTTTCTCTCAAGAGTCAAATCATTGGAATTTATTATGGGGAATCCATTTATACCCAAATTAATTTCATGACATGACATGTCACATGTGCTAAAAACATTATATGTATACTTTTGAGAATGCATGATGTCATTGATAAAATATCAAGCAAGTAAACAAAGTTCAATTTATTTTAGAAATTCAAAAGCCTTGTGGGCAAAGTAGCTAAAAGCTAATTTATTACATAAGCATCCCTCATGCTAGTGCCCCACAGACATGTCCATGGAGTCAAAGTGCTCCATCCTCTCTACCTTCTCAAACACTTCTTGATAGTTGGAGAAGCTATCAGATCCGAATTTGTTCCTGTATGGTGGTAGTGCGCCGTCCAATAGCTTTGTTATCATCTCTGGTAGGGTCAAACGAGTCTGCAGCCTGACTTGTGTGGCCATCCAACATGTATAGTAATATTTGAAGTTCTCACCCTACCTTTGCCTTATAGCCTCCAAATGTTGCATTGTGGTTTCCATCTGAGAGTTGAAACCATAATGCCACAGTATAGCTTAAGCAAGGCTGTTCCAATCAGTGGCTATGTCCAGCGAAAGGTGGCTGTACCATTCGTTTATCGGGTGGCCTAAGGTGATGATGAAGAAATAGCCATCATTCGATCACTGACCCTCAATGCGCTCATCACTGTCTGATAATGCGTCACGTGAGCGCGCGGGTCGCCAAATCCTATGTACTTCTCAAACTGCGGCATTGCGAAGTTTGGGGATAAGCTATCTTCATCCCCGACTATCAGTTGTGCAGGGTACATGTTCCTTAGGTGGCCATCGTGAATGGCTAAGAACTATTGCCATAGTTCCGCCATGCCAGGTTATTGGAGGATGGCGTTCCCAGTGTTTGGATAAGAGCTATATTGCCCCTGAGGAAATGCCTCAAAATGGGGTAGTTGAGGTACCTGAAGCTGTGAGGCAACCGACGTACTCTAAGTGGGAATAGGCTCTTGGTAGAAGGGCCCCAGTGCGAATGCTAGCTGGACAGTTTGTCCAGGGAAGAATGGATTCTCCAAACTGATAAATGGTAGTTGGGGGCACCATGTGTGAGGTGGGAGGTCCCCTTGTTGGATTGAAGTTGTTGAGGATGACCTCTGGGATGGACACTACATTCTGGGCCCTCCCAACGTGTTGGTGAATGAGCGTAGCTAGCTATTCGCTGTTGGCAAAGGCATTTATGGCAGCTGCAATCTCGGCGCTCACCGACGACTACTAAGAATTTTTTCTCGTACGGATAGGTTGCTCTTCCCTTGCACCTTCTCCTTGTAGATTGGCTATAATAGTGCGTTGAACTAAATCTGAGTCTGAACCCGAGTCCTCACTTGAGTTAGTGTACGGAACCCCATCCAGATTGGCCACAATTGGGGAAATGCGGACCAGGCAGCAAGTAGGATTCTTCCGAGCCCCCTTGATACACGAGCAGAATATTAGACCATGCATATAAGATTCATGATATGACTCATGATGTGGGTAATGCATGTGGTTTTTAATGTTATGGTTGCATTCACAAGGGGTTAGCATGCCATGATGTGAAATAACATGTATGTCAATCTATTTGAAATAAACAAGTTATTCGTTAGGTAAAAATGAAAACATGTGGAAATGAAAATCCAACAACGGGGGTTGGATTGAGATTTGTACAATATAGGTGTGACATCGTATTATGAGTGGTGTAAGTGAGTTGACTAAGCTACCTGTGTGGTAATAGGTCAATGGTTTGAGGTTTTGTACTATGACTAGGTCTCATGGAATGAGGTCAAAATTGTTTTGGGTAAGCAATGTGACATACCTTAATAAAATGAAAATAACTACCATATATAGCTACCTAATGAATGATTTGGTTATTTTTCCCAATTAGGGCGGAGTTTTGGATACCTATGTGGTCATCACTATTTGAGGTGATACGTGAATTATTGCCTCGTATGGGTGAATGATTCGGGTATGAGGCGTATACCCTTGAAGATTTGGTAAGGTAAGACTTTTGAAGTAAGTGTGCCTCGTGTGGGCTTAGGTTAAGACATCAAACGTAGGAAAAATGGTTTTGGGTAGGTATTTGCCCCATTTGGGCTTTTGGTGTGTATAATTGCCTCTAAAGGGTTGTGAGTTGGATGTTGAGTAGACATCTCAAAGGTAATGTGTGGGATATATTATCACCCCTTGTGGGCTAAGTTTCGGATGTTAAGTGGACATCACGCAATAAGAGAAAGGTATGTTTGCCATGTACAAGCTAATAGCGGGATGTCAAGTGGACATCTCGCTAAAAAGGGGTAAGTGATGTTCCTAAGTGGTTTTATGTTGTCTTATGGTGACACAGTCTATAGTGTCAACTGTGCCTAAGTGTATGTGACACCGATGAGGATAATATGATATGTACATTTAATATCATGAGTGTGTGCATTCCAGTGTCTGCACAAAAATTCATGGTTGGTATGATATTTGTTCAGTGACAAATTGAAAGCAATATACACATAGCACACAGCATGCAACGTCCAAACTTCCAACCATACAACTCCCGCGTGTAGGGTTTTTGGCTAGTCTCTATCCTAAGTTTGGTTCATCTTAGTAATGCGAAGATACTAAGGAGCGCACCTGCAAGAAAATATAATTCATGATCGCGTGTTTGGGTAACACCCTAGGGAAAAATGTCTATGGTTTATTTACATGAGGTTTGTAAATGGGTTGTTGATGTAGAAGGTTCTTGTTGCATTGAAATACACTCCAAGCCTCTCCCCAAATTGGTTGAGGGAGGTACATGCGATATGGCAACAGGTGCTCGACCCGCTCAAGTAATATCTTTTCTCATGGAGGCAGATTAGTACAAGAGAGAGCTTCGCGGTAATAAGGGTACCTTAGACTTATGGGCTAATCCCATCTACTGCAATGCGTTGAATATGTCATAATTAAGAGAAAAAGGAATAATGTGATTAAAAATTTTCGATACTTATCCAAAATCTAAAACCTTTGAAAAAATAAGTGTTAGAAAAATTCCTAGCGGAGTCGCTACTGTGAGCGGGCGACATGGAGCGGTGGGCCAAGAGCACATGGAAGATTAGAGGTGCGGTCTATCGAGGTGTTTGAAAAAAGGTGCACCAGGTCGGGGCCCGGGGAAAAAGATTGAAAGAGAAAGCGAAAAAAGTTTTAGATCAGTTCGAGACCGAATCTACCGTCTCTTAGTGTGGAGTCGCCACCTGGATTAGCTCTTTCCAGGAATTAGAGTCCTGTGAGGCTTAATGTCCGGGGGACAGCCCACCAAGACACAGAGATTCAGGTCCGAGATAAGTTTCTTATTTCTTAAGTGATCATATTATATGACATCTACAGAAAACCGTATTTTCTTAGTTATGCATATTCGCAGTTAGGTCATTTTTGGAGTTTATATGCATGATTCACATATTGAAAAATAATAAACCATCCACAATGAGAAATAATAAATCATCCACAATGTGGTAAGTAAATGCGGAAAATAAATGAGAAAAATAAAGATTACAAGGCTTCCAAAAATTGGGGGATGCAACCACCCTGTCACGGGCTAAGTGCAGCACCCCAAGGTTCACTCGCATGACCCCCGAGACTAGCCTTTTCCCTCGCAGACATGCACTGGTTTCACCCTGCTGAGGGCTCATCAGGATAGTGGTAGCAACTATTGACCAGTTGTGCCATGTATTCTCGCATAAGCCCGCTTCATAGTTAAGTCCACGACTAGAGACAAGCTCCCCACACTTAAATGGGTCGGCATGCTTGAACTCGACCAGACCTATGCTCATACAGGCAGAACACCCTTAGCACTGATGCCACCATCCCTTTTCTTACTAATGGCAAGATTCTCCTTGTGTGCATGCCTTCCTCTTGGCACGGTCACGCAACAATGATGCAGCAAAACTTTGTTGCGTGACATTCTCCCCCACCGAAGATCTAGCACGCCCTCATGCTAGGGGAAGAAAGACTCTACCTAGGATCGCATTGCCATTGTAAGTCTACCCACTACAATCTTTACTCTTCCCCAAACTAGGTGTGTCACCCTCCAATCCTTTCCTCGAGAGGAGTTCACCACTCACTTTCTTTCCTCGAGGGGATCCCTTCACCAATAGGACTCGAGAGGAGTTCACTACTCACTTTCTTTCCTCGAGTGGAGTCTTCAGCCTGGTCTAATTTGGTTTGTCAATCAAAGTTATTATTTTTCTCGATCGACGTGTAGTGCTCTCATCTAATGTGAGTGTCCCTCCATTGGACATCCCTTGTTGCACGCAAGTCACCCAGCATCCGTGCGAACTTTTTCCTCGCTACCCGGTGATGGGGCTATTACTCTTTTCTCATCACGGCTTGCAATGCTCCAGCACTTTGATATGCAGCTTGGAGTGTTCTCTTGTGATCTGGCTCTGATACCACTTTGTCACGGGCTGAGAGTTTGGCATAGCATTACGCCCGTGCGAAGCCCCGAGGTTCTCTCGCATGACCCCGAGACTAGCCTTTTCCCTCGCAGACATGCACTGGTTTCGCCCTGCCGAGGGCTCATCAGGATAGCGGCAATAGCTATTGACCAATTATGCCATGTATTCTTGCATAAGCCCCCTTCATAGTTAAGTCCACGACTAGCGACAAGCTCCCCACACTTAAATGGGTCTGCATGCCTGAACTCGGCCAAACCTATGCATATACAGGCAGAACACCCTTAGCACTGATGCCACCATCCCTTACCAATGGTAGGATTCTCCTTTTGTGCATGCCTTCCTCTTGGTACATTCACGCAACAATGACGTAGCAAAACTTTGGTGCGTGATAGCCCGCTAACCTATTAATTACATTTTCCATAAAAATATGTGCAATACCCGAAGGAAAGTAAATCCTAGGCATACATCTAACCTACATCCACAAAGGTTAGCACGAAATATGGCTCATAAGTTCGATTTGATTTTAGCGAGGCTTGTGTGGCCTAATTAAAACATCAACGATTTAAGTAGTTATTTTAAATAAAAATAATTCATTTTTATTTACACGTATGTTGGTCAATTTTATTAGTGAAAATGACCGCATGGAAAAAGGTATGGTCTGTCATCCGGGAATATATTTTATTCCCTTCGTGGGGATATTCTAATACAAAAATTAAAAAAAGAAATAAGAGAAGAAGGAGAGAATTACAAAATTATTTACAATAATAAGGAATAAAAATAATTTCTAGGTCCACAAATAAAGATCATAAAGAGATGAAGCAGAAGATGAACATGGAATTCACAGTTCTAGGAACTCAAAGGCTTACCCTTGCGGTATGAATCCACTTCGGCTCATCCGTTCGGCCTTTGGAAGTCCTCGTTCATTTTGATTTAAGTGTAGTTTAATGTGAAAAAAAATAATTGTTTGGAAGGAAAATAAAGTGTTTATTTATCCAAAAGATAATCAGACTCGGGTTCTAAATTTTATTTTAGACCCGAGAATATCTGAGGATTTCTGGCAAGGCTCCCCAACGGAGTTTGGCGAGACTGGCAAGCCTCACCAGGACCCTGGGGAGGTTTGGCGAGGTTCTCTAAGTCACTAGAGAGCCTCGCCAAAGTGTAGCGAGGTTCGACAAGATTTCTGGCTAGTCCGGATCCAGTTTTCGACACCGTTTTTGGATTTTTTTTGTGTATTTTTATATTTTTTAGTTAATTTCTGAATTAAAGTCCTTTTAAATTCAGAGATGAGGAAGGCTCCCATTTGAAGATCGTCGGACGGTCGAAAATCGTGTGACTTGAGGATAAATATCCCGAAAAGCCATCATCATTGAGCTGGTACAAAATCCCGTGCTCACACCTTCTTTTTTACTAAACCCTTTTGCAAACACCCTTGATTTATAGGTAACTATGTTACCATCCGTGTCAGTTTTCTTCTTGAAAACCCACTTGCATCTTATGGGCCTAGTCTCACTTGAAGCATCAACCAAGCTCCATACTTGATTTTCGTACATGGAGTCCATCTCCGACCTCATGGATTTAATCCATTTGTCAAATTCTGAGCCTTCCATTGCCTCCTTGTAAGTCTGGGGCTCATGATCTTCCATAAGGAAGAGATGTTTATCATCATAGATGAAAAACCCATATCACTCAGGAGCAATTGGAGCCCGTCCTGAGCTACGCAATATCAGTGTTATAATAGGTTATTCCATGCTTAAACTATCTTGTGTAACAGGTGTAGGTATAATTAGTTGATTTTCTATTTGATCTTCTTGAGTGCTCAGCTCAAGATTACCCCACTACCTTTTGCAAGTATATGCTCCTTCTCGAGGACTTGAGCATGTTTAGAAACAAGGACTTTTTGTTCCTTGGGATCAAAGAAGGTATACCCTATAGTCTCTTTAGGGTAACCTTGATAAGTGTATAATTACACTTATTATCAATATAATTTTACTCACTAAACACTATAGCTTAGGTCATTTTTATTCTTCATGTAAAAGATTTCACATGGTATGTAGTTGTTTTTGGTGCAAATGCAGATACTAGGTAAATCTTGGGAGTAAAATGATATAAAGTGGAATTCTATGTAAAAAGAGTGAAAAAGGTGCGAAAAGATGCGTGGAACTTGAAGATTTGGCTTAGGTCGAAGCTGTTGAAGATCGGTGAAGTTACAAGAAGAATTCTGAAGAAAAATACAATTCACGGTCTTGACAACAATACGCGGTTGCAACATGATACACTTCAGAAGTAGAAAATTATCAAACAAAGATTCACGGTCGTGACTTGTATATCGCGATTGTGACTTGGATGATTTTTTGGTCAAATCTTCTTAACTACCAACCACCAGATAGGAATGATCAACCACCATCAACCTCCATCAACTACCAATGAAAAGACACTTATCAGAAGTCAACCAATCATGAATATATGCCTATCCATTGTGGATAAGATTAAAGCTTCTCAACCAATCATAATGAAGTGATGCAATCTTTCGCCAACGGACACAACTCTTAGTCTAGATAGACACAACCCTTCGAACTCTATAAATAGGGCACCAAACCTCACAAATTTCATGGTATGGGAATTAGAAAAGTGATAGATATAGTGTGTGCGTAGATAGAGAGTGAAATTATTTAGTTTTCACTACATTCATAAGTGTTGGCGAGAAAATGTTTAAGTGATTCGAATCCTTGTTTCATTCACCAGATTTCTCTACATATTTGAGCAATTGTTGTATAAGTGTACTTGCAAATCACTTATCAATAAAAGTTTTTGTTCTTCAACATTCGTTTGTTCAATATTCACAAAGAATAGCATCCTAGCAGAGTAACTGTATGAGTCGAGACTGAATTCAAAGCAGAAGCAGGAATTGTGGGAATTGATGACTCCCATTAATGAGTGGATACGGTTTGATCAACTTTAGCTTTCACTTGCATACCTTACAAATTTGCTTTGCTTTCTACTTATACTTCTATTTCAAAGTTTATGTCTATGTGTCATAATACGAATTTTCATGTTGAGTCTTTTATATTAATCAAGTTATATGCCTTTGAGTTAACTTTAAGAGTAATTTCGGGGTTAACGAGATTGTGTATAATCACTAGATCTATGATTTTAACGCTATTTAGTGAGCCAATATTTTTTGAATTGTAACTTGCTAAATATGACTATGTGAGAGTGACCCCTACTAAGCATAGTAATATTGTTACCCAAGTTTATATAATCGTCTTAATTCATTTGCACTAGATTTAGAAAAGTCATTTCATGTGTTGCTCTGCGGTGAATCATTAAACAACTGAGAGTCTAGAACCAATTTTGTTAAATTAGTCTAGTGAATTTAATAACTTTGTTGAACTTGCATGTTTTCTTTGTTATACTTATTTTGTAGGAAAAATCTATATATTTAGAATCTCTAATCTTCCATACATAAATCTATCCATTCTTCATTCTTATCCTCCCAACTAAAATCCAAAAATATTTTGTTTTCTTTATTCCGTTTTTCTTGTTGATCTTTAGAGCTAGTCATTCCCTGTGGGATTGATATCTTTTAAAACTACATCGTAACTGTAAGCATGCAGTGGTCACCATTTTTCTATTTAGATAAGCGGTACTGACAACACCTGTTCATATTTTGAACTTATATCTTATCGGTAAGAAAGTGGGAGACAAGGTTTTTGGCTTCATTATTAAATAAAAAATCCTAGGAGTTATTAGATTCGAAACCTTGCAAACAAGTCTTTGGAACCGTTGTCGAGGAAGGCAAGTGCGTTCTAGAAATCAAATTGCCGGAGAACAGGCAATTATATTTAATATGTTTGTTTTTCTTACTTTTTCTAGGTACTAAGTCTAAAAATTGAAGAAATAAGAAGGATTAAAGAAGGTCACGATTGTGACTATCGATCGTGCTCGTGAAGTTATACAGTAAAAACTTTTGTTCTTATTTTAAAGGAAATCACGATCGTGACAGGCCTTCGTGATCGCAACATGGGCCTTGGATTCTCCTTCTCAATAAAAACGAGTTTATTCTTTACTTTACTTTCTCTTTTTCAAAGCTATTTTTAGACTAGCTTTAGCTTCAGTTTTTTATTCTTCGTGAGGACATTGTGTTCTTTAAGTGTGGGGGGGCATTTGTAAAATTCCCGAAAAATTAAAAAAAGTGAATAAAATTAAAAAAATCGAAGAATTTGAAAATTTTTGTTATTTATACATTCTATTCTTATACTTTACTAACATTTGTCCAAGGTTATTGTGAGTGTAAGGTATTTCAAGTTTGATGTTAGTGCACAACATTTATCAATTTGGCAAGGATGAGTGGTGAGTAATATTCGAGAGCAACATTCCAAGTAAGTTTCGATATATATTTCAATGCAATAATAAGTAGTATAAGTTATATAGTTTTAGTTTAATGCTTCCGAAAAGTTTAAGTGGAGTAATATCTAATGGTATTCTTACTATGAGTTTTATATGCAAATCTCGAATAAGTCCTATAAGTATTAAGTGTGTTTAAAGTGTTGGGAAACTATAGCTATAATACTTTGAAATTGATCAATAAAGGATGACGGTATTAAAAGAAAAATCAAAAGAAAGAGAGGATAACCAATGAGTTATGCAAAAGGTGAGGAATGGTATGGAGCAGAAACTGCAACCATTCATTCAGTGAAAAAAGAAAAGAAAGCACAGCACGAAAAATGGGTGCAAAGTACAAAGTACTTCAAAAAGATATGCTTAAAAGAAAAAAAATGAGAGAGTGGTATGGAGCTTAAAATGCAACCACTGAAAAAAGTGGAGAGTGGTATGGAGCATAAAATGCAACCATTGAGAGTGTTTTAGCATCCTAGCTTACCTAAGAATGCCTTGAGAGAAAATTAATCAAAGTGTGCTTTCTATGTCTTTTTTACTTTATATTATGCTTAAGAGAAAGAAGTATATGAGTATGCATATAACGCTTATATGAAGATGCAATTCAGTTGACTCTCCATTAAGAACAAATCTATGCAACTAAGCTATATAAATTGCACATTACTAATTTGTCAGAAATTTCGGGCTTCTACTTGAATCTTATGCAACGTGGGAATGTGGTACTCACTGCAATAGTCTTTCGCCAAATAAGTTACAAACTTGATTACCAATTTATACACTTCTGTTGAATTTACCTTGAGGATAAGGCAAAAGTTAATTGTGGCGGTATAATAAGTGTATAATTACACTTATTATCAATATAATTTTACACACTAAAACCTATAGTTTAAGTCATTTTTATACTTCATATATAATA